>JAOXYI010132064.1:0-18918 GCA_028566495.1 Lithophaga antillarum | reverse complement strand
TCTCCTGTTTCGAAAGGGTAGTAGCTGTATATGTAGGATTGCCTTGTGAGCTATCAATGCCTAATTCTGTCATTAAAAACTCGATATAATGTTTTTTGCAGATGAAGACGATGTTGTTTGGGGCTTTATCTGGAAGTTCCTTTAATCACATGACCTTTCTGACGTGACGTAATAATGAATATTCAGTAGCCATCTGCGTTTCCGTTTGAATGGCTGGAATGTAAACAAACCGAAAAAACATAAAACCGATGCCGTTTAAACTGAAGGATTTGTACCATAAATGCAGCACTGTGGAAAGTTTAATAGCGTGGCTATTTGAAATAGGATTACTGTTAAATTTAAGCCAAAGTGTATGTAAATTTTGCCAGGAGAGTCATTTCGGTCTAAGGAAAGATTCAACTTTTTCCAGAGACGGGTACGTATGGAAGTGTTCGAGTAAAAAATGTAACAAAAAAGTGTCTTTAAGGAATGGACCTTGGTTTGAAAACCACAAATTAACTCTTGAGGAAATAATTTTCATTACTTACTTTTGGGTAAATAAATGTGATCAAGATTTTGTTGTGCACGAGTTAGGAATATCAGCACCAACTATAGTGGATTGGTACAATTACGCACGGGAAGTTTGTACTGAAATTCTTTGTGAAATGAAAGTTCTGTAATTGGAGGAAAAGATATCACTGTTGAAATTGACGAAAATTTGGAAAACGTAAATATCATAAAGGAAGAAGAGTGGATGGTGTGTGGGTATTTGGAGGAATAGAGCGCGATTCAAAAAGTGTTTCTTCAAAACCGTTGAGGACTGGAAAGGAGAGACTCTCTTTCAGATAATTAAAGACCACATAAAACTAGGTACAACAATTATCAGTGACTGCTGGAAAGCATACAGTGGACTTGAGCAAGAAGGATTTAAACATTTAACAGTAAATTATTCCGTCAATTTCGTAGACCCTGACACTGGTGCTCACACAAATACGATCGAATCAACTTGGAGAGCACTTAAAAAATCTCTTCCAGTTTGTGGCACAATAACAACACTGTACGACAGCTACTTTGCTCAGTATTGTGTAAGAAAACTTTTCCTGAATGAAGCTGCAGACAAATTTCTAACATTTATTCCACATGTGAAAAAAGTTTATGACGTTGAAAAGTAGAAAAAAAAATCGTATCAGAAAATTTAAAACAGAAACAATCAAATGAATATCGTACTTTGAAAAAGCCAAAAGCGGAAATTTTACGTAATATTAGACCTTAATGACAGTTTGGATGATTTCCAACGTTGAAGGTAAGTTTTTAATTAATTATTTCTTGCTCGTGCCTCAAACGCGGGCGCCGCGAGTGGCCAGGCTTCCAATAATAAACTTGCCACTTTCGAAGCGTAAACAAAAATGGCGACGTGTCCTTAGCAATGGCAAGCTATTTCAGGTCATGCGCATTAAAATATCAATTTTGTAAACATCCGGTGACCTGTATACATAAAATTACCCTAATAAAGAGATTGTCACATGAGAAAATTTCATAAAAAACATCCGTAATGTAAATTTTCGCTAAATCAGTAATAATACTCCTCTGTTTTCCTTGTACTTCGCTTATTTTTGTCGATATGTTAAGTCTGAATCCGATGAGGTGTTGTTTATGTTTCCTTTTATTTCTTTTTTGCCGTGATTTAGTGCACAAATCAAAGCTGCTATATATGTTTTATATATTATTTCATATTGAAGAAGAAAAACCTTCTTAACCCGTTCAGGAAATGGCAAATGTGAATATTCTTTGTATCTGTGGGCAGGGAATCATAACTGCATCCACTACTTCTCCGTAATCACCGAACTGAATTCTACAAAACTATAACGCAGCTTTTACTATGAGGTGTAGGTGTGCACCCTGTATTTTTCATACTTTGAAAATCTCCAGAAACTTCCATTTTGTAGGAGAAGCAAAAAGTTCCCGGCCTCGCAAATTAGCTCATCACATATCATATTTTTTATATTCAAGTTTTGCTATATCCTCTTTACAAAAGTTATTCTCCTGGTCCTATAAAGACCTCAACGACACAAATAACCTTATCTGTCTGAAAAGTCTTCCACGTAGATTTGATTTGAGTTTAGGTAAAAGAAAAAACTCAGAGGGTGCAAGATCAGAATAATAAGGGGTGTGTGGTAGCCGTTCCAAACCGCATTCTGCCGCTGAAGCCACTACAATTTGAGAGGTGTGAACAGGTGTATTGCCCTGAAGCAGAAGCACTCCTGCATGGATTTTTCCATATGATTTTCTTGCATACACCGTCTTAATTATTTTGCCTAGTATTGGTCAGGGATTGTATGACTACGTTGCAGATAGTCAACTAGTTTTACACCTTTTACAATTCCAGAAACAGAGGCTATAATCTTACCAACTAATGCAGCCTGCTTTAATTTTTGGTAGGGGAGAACCCGGATGTTTCCACTGTTTACTCTGAGTTTTAGACTTTGGATCAAAGTGGGGAACCCTTGTATCATCCTGGGTTACAATACACCTAAGAATATTTGTAGGAGTCCTTTGATAGCGAATCAAGAGCCATCTTGAAATGTTAAATCAACTTCTGTTCTAGTGTTAAAATTCCTGGTACCCATCGAACCAACAGCATGCTCATGCTACGATTATTAGTAAGGATTGACTGCACTGACCCATAAATAATCTCAATTACTAGCAAGTTGTTAAATAGTCAATCGCCGATGAGCCATAACCATGCGGTGAACAGCCCAGACCTGAGTGTCAGATGTTGCAATCTTAGGGTAAACTGGTCTTGGGTCATCTTTTATGCTTTACAAGCCACAACTAAATGGCTCAGCATGAAAAGCAATTATCCCCAAGTGTGCTTTTATGTCTTCTTGAATTTGCTTATGTGATAAACAGGTTTTATGCAAATACTCACTAAATGCTGGTGTTCAGTTTTCTCCGTTTTACCAATTTCTCTGACAGTAGTCAAATTAATGCAGTGATTTAACAAAGTAAATTTGGGATATCAGACCATGATCTGGAATACGTCTTTACAAAGAATTATAGATTTATAAAATGACACTGAACTATATCTTATACAATGCAATGAAATCGAGGCTATGAACATTTTGATTTACCCTCGTACTTTGTTTTATGGATGTTTGTGTTTGTATCCACTCTTTCTCCTTGAGGACTTACTGCATTTACACAAAATTTCAATACATTCTTGATAGCGAGTGTAGTTTCAATACGTAGTTTTGAGAGAGTGCTGGGACATTAATTATGTGCTGTGCTCTTTCTGTTATTATCATGCAGGAAATAATATCAGTGACTGAAAGACAAGTTTTTTTTTCAGTTACAGTGTAACTACTATTATTTCAGCTAAAGTCTGATTATTATGTAGACGATCATCTTTAGTTCGTGTTATTTATTTCATTACATATATTATTATTTTTATTAGAAACGACATCGTTTAATCTTTTCTGATTATTATTATGTGTTGTAAAACTCCAGAGTACCATTTAAGGGAAAGTTGAAATTACAAAATGTACAATACTGATATGCAATATTACACACTTTCAACCCGGATATACAGTTATAAGTCTAAGCAAGATAAACGTTTTCTTCATACAACGCAGGTATGTTGTCGTTGACTAGTCAGTACAAGAGACATAACATGATTTATTTCTAAAATGTCACAACCATAAAACTAAAGTATTGATTTTTGAGATAAGGGTAGTATAAACATTAAGAAGGAAGTATTTGAATATAGAGGTAAGACCAAATTTTACTATAGCATTTTTATAGATATTATTTTTTATAAACATTTTGTTATTAAACCTCACACCTGTAATTGCCTGAACTCCACCTGCTTTTTTCTTGTTTTTGCTAACCCAGAGAAGGACATGAAAGGATTTCAAAATAATGTTGATCGAAAATGGACATAAACTGATTCCACTATCAAGGCCGTCCAGTTTTTCTGTAAAGTAATGGTTACATCCCATACTGACTGTTCTTACCTGTAATGACGAAGAACAGTATGTTAAGTGGTTTCTAATTCTGTTCGTTAATGTGCTTTATGTAATACGTTCGTTTGTACGTTATATCCTTTTGATTTTACAGTAAATACGGTAAATTTGCATGTTATGAAAAAAATAGTCGAATTTCATTGATTGAAAGGCATATCAGGCAAATTAATATTCATAAAAAGGGCTCTTGAACTTGCCATAAGCTAGACGTTATTGCTCATTGTTGAAGTCCTTCGATAATAAGATGAAGAACAGAAATCGAAGCATTGGTCTCATATTTGTTTTTATCAAAAAGCATTAGGGACTGGTGGCTGTCATTAATTTGAAATTTCGTGATAGTGACAGAATGTGGACTTTGGTACTCGAAGTTCGAAGTCAATATTTCGAGTTATCGAACTTCAGTTGTTGGGGTTAATTGTCACTATCTACAGTTTGTGAGCTATATCGTGACTACCAAACTTACTGGGGAAGGAAAGCTCGGACAGTAATTCAAACCGATCTTCGGCAGATATCTGAATACCTTGACACTTTAAAAGGGTTGAGCGGGTTCGCTCACGAGAGCGACGTAAAGCTTGTGGCCTTGAATCAGGGACCTTAACCACTCAGCCATCCAGGTCCTTTACTGAACTTGATCATCTAGCTGTTATAGAAATACCATAAAATATCAATATGATTTTTGTTGTTTTATTTGATCGGTTATAATATAATATGTTATATCAAAATGATATAAGAATAATATTTAAATGAGACCTACTCGACGGAATTAAATCGATGAAAACAGTCAAGCTGGTATTATTTATCTACACCACGTCATCTTTAGGTTGAAAATTTTCCGTTTTGATTATAGATGCTAATCGTTCATATTGTTCGTACGAGAAGTTACTCCGAAAAAAGTCATTAATTCCAGAAACGTTTTTCTCTCAGGTAAAAATCTCTTCTGTTTTTTATGTATTAATTCATTTTAAGTATTCTTCATGTCGATTTAAATTTGATATAACTGAAGAATTTCAGCTAAACCCATATCAAAATATCAAGCTCTGTATTTCAAAATGTCGAAATATTTATTGTAACTTAATAATTCTATATCTCAAGATGCATGTAATTCCAAATAAGTATCTCGAGGTTTTTACTATCTCGATATTTGTTTAATGAACCATCTTTTCGGTTCAAGCCTACTATTATCATTTAAAAGTATTTATTGTTTTCTTAAAAAGATGCTTCGGCCATCTTTTTGTTTATATTAATATTAGTGTAGTGGTATTTTGATAATTAATTTCTTTTTACAAATATTTCACATAAGAAATGTTTAATGCAAAATAGCATGCTAATAAATTACGAATGTCATATTATTTCATATTTATACCATTACTAAAGATTCTTATTATCAAATAACAGGTTATTTTTCAAGATGAGAAAACTCGATTTTTAAACCAAGGATGTAATCTAACTATATGAATGGTGCTGAAACTTTGAATGTTCATTGCGTACTGTAAAATACTGAGGAAAAAAAGCGCGGACAACAGCATCTTATTCCTTTTTAATAGGAAGCATATCTTTTAAACAAAAAGTGCTCAAATTTTCATTAATTTTTATTGGTTGCTTTTATTTTTAAACGAGCTATTGCCATCACTTTGCGCCAGTCGTCGTCTGTTTATGTTCTGTCGTGTTTTAAATTTTGATGTTTCAAATTTCTTCAACCAAAAGCCAAATGGAATCAAACTTTACAGGAATGTTACTCGGATGGTTATAAAGTTCATAATTTTCATGCGGGTCGCAAATTCAAGACGGCTGCAAGGGCCAATAGTGCATTCTGATTGACTAAAATTTCAAAGATGTTTTCGTCAGGAACCACGTGGCTAAACTATAACTATGTAAGAATGTTCCTTATGGGAAAATATTCAAAGATTGTTTTATCAGAAACGAAGCTAATGCTTATCCCTCTCAAACCATAGGTAATCTAAGATGGATTTTGTATTACTTTTTGGACTTTTGTTTTTTGCAGTGCCCTTAAACTTCTGGTTTTGTTTAGATTCCTAAAATGTAGGTCCCGAGAATCACTGACGAGACTTAAATAGACGAAACGCGCAAAAATGATCATTGGATAGTCATTTATCAAGTTTATATTTTTGTGCTGGTCGGGAATCCAAGACGACAGCCAGTGTGGGACAGTTTAACATAGGACCCTTTAGGAAAACATTTGAGGATATTATTGTCAGAAACAACGAAAACAATTAAGCAAAAACTGTCCATGAATGTTCGTTGGATAGTCCAACCATTAAACTAATTTTCTTTCCAATCGGAAACCCAAGATGACTGCCACTGCAGGACATAGTTTTAACATTGGACCCTAGAGAAAAACATTATATATATCTCCATAGAACTGTTCTCGAATGATCATTAGATTGTCGACTACCAAGTTTGTAATTTTGATGCAGATGGGATATCCAAGATGGCTGCCACCACTGGACATAGTCCAAAATAGGACCCCAGGCATTCAAAGATATTCTTCTGAGAAACAAGACGGATAATTAAACCAAAAGTGTTCTCGAATGATCATTGCATGGTCCTCTACCAAGTTTGTAGTTTGTATAATTTTCGTTCAAATCAGAAATCAAAGATTCTTGCAGCTGATGGACATAGTTTAAGATAGCACCATATGGGAAAAACATTCAAAGATATTCTCAGAAACAACAGACAATTAAATAAAAACTGTTCATGAATATTTCTTGGAAGGTATTCTACCAGGTTTGAAATTTTCATGCAGTTAAAAAATCCAGGACGTCCGTTACCACGGGACATAATTTAACATAGGACCATGTGGAAAAATATTTCAAGATCTCTTTCTCAGAAACAATGGAGACCATTAAACGAAAATGGTTCCCTAACGATCAGTGGATGGTATTCCTTACAGAGTTTGTGTTTTTATGAGGGTATGAAATAACTGGATGATCCTTCACAAAGATTGTGTTCTGTAGAATATAGTATTACATGAGGCTCCATAGGACATTTTGTCTTGGGCATATTTTTCAACGTCTGATAAATTGTATTTTTGTAACAGGTGAGCGATACAGTCTCATGTGAGCCTCTTGTTTTCCACAAAAATAAGTGACTGTTATAGATTTTTCCCTATATAACCCATTAGAACCTACGAACATAGACTTCCACTTTCTATTGAAGAACATCTCGACAAAAAACAAGGAAGCGTACATTTTTTAGTTCAAATCATTAATGTGCATACAAACATCTTACTTTACGCCAATTTGTGAAAAATACATCTGTTAGATTTTATTTGAAGTAGTGATTCACCTTATATAGCAACTGAATTCTGTAATTAAACAGATTCATTTGCATACCCTATCAAGACCATTCATTGATTTTTAAGTCCATGTATTCTTTTTTGTTAGTTTAGTGTCGTCATGAATCAAACCGCAGGTATTAATCCCGTGATTCAGGAAACAGCAGAGGCCGATGCCCAGGCTCGAGCGTACCGAATAAGAACGTTCAAGATTTTTGGTGGATTACAGATAGGTCTCGGAATACTGTGTGCCATCCTGAGTCTGGTCGGTATTGTTATTGATGCTATACAAATGAACAAAGAATGCGATTACTACAATACGTACTACAACGGCTATGACTATACGTACTACAGAGATTGTAACAGATACTGGGACGCTCATATTCTGTTTGGATTCGATATAACATGTCTTATATTTTCTGGATGGGTATGTTAATATTATATTTTTGATTAAGTATGCAATTACCATCAAAGAATACACTTGCTACAAGAGACTGTCTTTTCCAAAACGGGCACACTTTTACGTTTTAGATGTATAAAATTAGACGTTTAAAACGGCCAAACAGACAGCACAAGTAAACCAAAATAATAAAAAATATCATAAAAACTAAAATTGCATGCAGACCTAACATCTCTCGAAGTTAAAATGAATCTGTCGCAATGACAGCTCTGAAGGTTACCCTGATAAACGAAAAGTTGTCCTGACGGATTCACGTTAACCTGTGGCAGATGCTGGGACGAAACTAAGCTAACATAAATGACGCCCTGACGTAAAGGCTGCTTTGTAAGTTAAGCTGATGACAGAAAACTGTCGTTCTAACAGATTCACGTTAACTTGGAGCAGACGCCAGAAGAAACGAAGGTTATTTGATAAAGCCTTAACTAAACAATGTTACGTTTGACGGCTTTAACTTTGTCCTACTAACTCTACTTTGGTTTGGCAGCTCTCATGCATGTTGATAATTTCGCTGAAATATTGTGAATACGAATGACGAAATAGTGATTTAATATGTTTATTTGTCTATTCGAATGAAAACATAGAGACATTACTTGTCCTGTGTCAAAAATACTGTTAAAATGTCATGCCATCCAACTTCTGTTAAAAAATAGTAGTAGTCTATCAACCAGTAAGAAAATAGTAGTAGTCTACCAACCAGTGAGTAAAAGACATAAGTTTTATCGAATAGCACTCCAGTAGTGTTGTAATTTTCCTTTTGATTCTTTATATTATGTAATCGTAAATTACAATTCATTAGAAAAAAAAATCTAAGATTATCGATAAAAGCCAATCATTGACATCAGCTTAATATTCCATATGTTGTCCGAACAAATATAATTTTCCTTTATTTTCAGTGCCTGTTAACTGGTATTTTTCCGTTTTGTATGAACAATAAGAGACGAAGCAGTTGGCGATGTTTGGTAAGTATTTTCTGGTTTAAACATTAGCATACCGAATATTACAAAACACACCAGCATAAACACCAATATCGAATAAAAGAAACAAAACTGAAGACTTGACAACACGCACTTATACATCAAACCTGTTGTCATAGCTGACGTTGATAGGGTAAGCATTACATGTCCTTTTTGAACCATAAAGTGTTGATGAACGCCACGACAAATGGTTTAACGCGAAAACTGTATTTAAAAACATAAAATCTAAAACATAAGAAGACATTAAAAGGGACACACGTGGACCGCACAATAATTGGGAGTGATACGTAGATTGTTTTAACACGGAGATCGTGCTTGATAATATCTACAAGCTTTACAACAGTTACGAATAATTCTCTCATTCGATATGAACAAACGAATCCTCACTAAAAGTCTGAAGTGAGATTAGCTGTTTCGACATAGAAAGAATTGTCTGTTCTTCTGATAGTATCCGTTATAAAGCTCAAATTCGCAAAGCATGTCTAAAAGTCGAAATGTCATAAAGGCGAATCTGCGACACTGAAAAATAGGTCTGTAACAAGTTGACACACGAGCAGTCCATAGTGACAACTTATGCTAATGATATTAGAATTCTCGAAACAGACGACAAATCGATTTTAAGTTAAACCGTCTTCTAGCAGTTTGGCAACAATAGCTCCTCATCTAAAAATATGCATTAATTGTGTCCTTCAAAGACAAGATCCTGTCCACCGATTACTAATTGCTATATACACACAATTCTTAGAAGATAAAGAAGAAAGCGCATATTCTCTGATTTTGTCAAAATTTTTGACGACATATTCCTGGGGAATGTCTTCCCTTAATCAGAAGTGAAAATTTAGGACATTAAAGTTAAAGCAATCATATGTCCTCTTACGATGATAAGTCCGTGTATTGTATGTCTTGTTTTGTACTGTCTGTAGTGTTACGTCAGGACTGATTCTATCCTTTTCTGTCTTTAAATCATACATTGTAACAAGTGTTGCCATAACATGCATAATGCTTACGATCAAACAGAACTAAGTTACATCATAATTAATATTGATTTCAGAAAATAACATTCATGGTGTGTTGTATCATTGGAGCTGCCGTGTTTATGCCGGCTGTTTTCAGTCTAGGAGTTGTGGGAGCTTTATTTGTAAGTAACACGTCAACTGTGTGTTTGTATTCTCACAACATGTCTGAGATTTTGACTGACCCGAAAGAATCTGCCAAAACCACTTAAATTGACAGCATTCAATCAAATTTCATCAAGTAAAGGATTTGTGTTGTTAAAATAGGTTGGTCTGCAAGAAGTGAAATGAAGAAAGCAAACAAGATGTTCATTTCTCGCCCGCGAGACTGAGAAATCTCGGGAATTCCCTACACGAGACCAGCGCGTGCTTTACAGATTCCTTCGCTTTGCCTCAAGTATTTGAGTTCATGTCTTCATATAGCAAACATTCTGTTGAATGTTTTTCTGCTATCAAGAACATTTACTTTGCATGAAATTTCATTCGGACCTACCTTTCAAATGCTTAAGAAGTTTGCACCGGTGAAAAGCTAGACCTAAACGATCGTTTTTGTCCGCGAATTTGCCCCCTTTTTAAAATTTCTCTTCCAGCTTTAAAATCCTGTTGTATCATTTTCATTAATAAACTGTGCATTTGACTGCAAGTAATTCTATACTTAACTGCAAGTCCGATCTAAAATCCATTTATTTAGTTGATTTCTCTAAAACATTTCCTGAGTAGTAGCTGCGGAACCGTAGCTCTTTATGGTTGTGTTATTATTAATATTTTTTTTATTAGTTGCGGACCACAGAGCTACGGATTTGTCCCCTTTAAAAACTTTCAGAATAGAGGCCTGAATTGGTGTCGCACTTACAAGGTGAAATTGTTGGGTATTTACAAGTTCCTGGTCTTAAATGTTTTTTTTTCCTTGGCTCAATAAATTATTGATCCTTTCTCCGCCTCATATATTTAACAACTTTTGTCATTCCAGTAACATTTTGCAGACGAAAAACTTAAAAATTGTGTCTGTTAAATGCGCATGCTTTGTAAGACTAATATACTTCCGAGAAGTAAAGTCGGAGAAATCTGCATTTCCGGATTCCGTAATTATCATTGACAACGTACCCCGGAAATACAGATTTCTCCAACTTTGGCTTCTCCGAGGTATATTAGTCCCACAAAGCATGCGCATTTAATAGACGCCATTTTTAATTTCTTCGTCTGCAAAATGTTACTGGAACGGCAAAAAACGTTCAAACAACATCATCGTTAATTTTGGAATGGAGATACATGAGGCGGATAAAGGATCAATAATTTATTGAACGGAGGAACAAAATATTTAAGACCAGAAACTTGTAAATATCCCACAATTGCACCTTGTACGTGCGACACCAGGTCAGATCGCTATTCCGAAAGTTTTTTTAAAGGGGACGAATCCCTAGCTCTATGGTCCGCAACTAATAAAAAAAAACCAATAATAATAACAGAAGGATCATAAAGAACTACGGTTCCGCAGCTATCTGAGCAGACGTTTTTCTTCACAGGAAATTGACAAGGGAAGTAACTCTTTCAACGGAAATAGCTTCCTTTCCCGCCAATTTTAAAAAAATTTCTTCACGCTCCAAAATATTACAACTATTAAAAATGTAGAAATGGAATTTCATCCTTTGTTACCGTTTAAATTGACGAAAAATTTCCCAATGATAAATTAGTAATGCAAATCTTATGCAGAAACAAAAATTTAGACGTCAAGATGTTCAATGATCTTTTGATGACTAAATATGGGACAGTTTTGTGCGAGAAAAGTGTCAATCTCCAGCATACAGGTGAGATCGATAAGTTTGAAACCTTCGGGCTAAGATATTTAACATCCGTGTCGGAAGGACCGAAATATCATAGTTCTCGGGTTTGAGACCCGTGATTCTCATCTTTTCGCTAGGGATAAATATTATGATACTATATGTCTTTTAACATTCCATCGTTTTCATGTTGATACGAAAGAGTGTGTTCACAAATAACCGAGAAGTCCACTTTTACTCGCACAAAGACGCGAAAGATAAATAAAACCCCATAAAAGTAAGCAGAGGTTAATTATCATACATTGATTATTAGACGAAATGATAAACGACATATATTTTTTTTATATTTATGACGTTTTTCTTCAGTGAAATAAGGCACTATTATTATTATTATTGATAAAGCACTATTTATGTTTCTCTTACCTAAACGATCACTTGCGGGTCTTACATGTGTAAGTTAAACTCGTCAACGAAATATATTGTCAGAGTACGGCACCAGATGTTATCCATGCAAAGTCCTTTGAAGCCCATGTAAGCAATAATTATTATACGAAAAACTCTTCGTCCATCAATCTAGGAACTTTTTCTAATCTTATGTAATGTTGTTCTTGTGATCATGGCTGAAATAGAGTATGACTGATAATTAACTGCCACTTAAGAATTACTTGCTTAAACTCTCCCTTTTATTTTTCCTTAACAACCAAGTACAGATAACTAAGGAGATAACACAACAATTTCTGCCTACATCATACGATAATTTTGTGTGAATTTATTTTTGCTTGCGATGGCAAAATAACTTCTGTAGTATTTAATGTATAAAGTTACAAACTCAAATAAAACTATCTCTACATGTGTGATTGCCTCTTGGCTACTCTATTTAAATTATAAGAAAACAAAAAAAAACAAAAACATTTTGTTGTGAGGCCGTTGTTTTGCGACCACTACTGTATTACGATTCGTATAACTAATTAATATGTCAAATGCGTTGCAGGTATATACATCTATTTTCATTCTGTTTAATTACAACTACCAATTATAATTATTTTGATCTACAAATAATTAAGAGTTTACTTGTATAATTACAGATCAGTCTCTTCATTTGAATTTGTTCATTCCTACGTTTCAATTAATTGACAGAAAAAATAAATGTAACATATAGTTTGATCTTCTTTTCTCTTTACTTTTTCGTTAAGAAAAAAGTATATCATGAAGACACTAACGAAAGAACTACAGACTTGGGATGGTTACAAAAATATTAACATAGAGGTTGTTAGTGGAGATACAGTTTTTATTTCCTTGTTTTACATTGTTTATTATATGATGCATAATCTCTGAAATTTTCAGAATTTAAGTAAGCTTCTGAAATATATTTTTTAAAAATTACTTATAATTCTTATTTCTAGCGTGGAGAATACAGTGGCGGACTAACTATATTATCATCATTCATTGCGGTTTTTGCCATGATAGAGATGGTTTTGGCTATCGTTGCAGCGTCTTACTGCTGCTGTTGTTCATCATGGAACTCTTCAGATGTGAGTCAAATGCTTTAGATCTTCTGAATAAGCCATATAGTATTTTTTATAATTTTCATCTTTTAAGTAAAATTTCACATCATGGAAATACCTTTCTTTTGAAACATATAAGTATGATGTTACAGAAGCTGTATTCTAATTATAATGTGAAGGTCTGAAGAGAAAAGATTTCTAATCATTCGAAATATTTTGATATTGTTTTCGAGACATCCAGTGACATCGACATAAGCCGTTGACTGATGTAGCCTTCTGTACACTTCCGTACAAAAACGAAAATTTCAATGAGCACGAGCAAGCTCAGATCTATCTTTCGGAACAGATCTCAGTTTTTCTTTGGACAAGAATTATTACTGCTTTTTTTTAAAGTAAATAGCAATTCGGTAATTTTTACAGTATCTTGAACAAAAATTATCATTTCCTTTGAGAACATTTGCTCACACCATTTTTTTCACATTTGCACATTTCAGCAATATTAACAAAAGTTAATATTTATAAGTTTTGTTAAAAAATGTTATATTTGCAGACAAAAATGTCAATATTTCTGCTAAAACTGGAAAAAAGAGTTGTAGTAATTGTTTATTTTAGTAGTTAAATATTTTAAAATGATTTATTATATAAACAAAATGTTTCATATGTTATGATAAACAGTTAATATCTTTCCGACACTTCTTTCATGCATGTTTTTCTGAAGTTCTAAGGAGTTCATTCCGATGATTTCCTTAGGACATTTAGTCCGTAAAAATAGTATAATTTGCGATTTTACTTTCTTTTGGTATACTGTAATTGATAAATAATTATTGTATAAGTTATTAGTCAAAGCTAATAGCCAGACAAGTCAATTGTTCTTCAGTTAACGAAGAAGAAGAGGTATTTTTTGGTAAAAGAATCCCAAAAATGTGACAACGAAGGTCAACAGGTTATACCTGAACAATTAAAACATGAAATAAAACCATTTCTTCATATTTCAATTATATAAATAAACGTTTACAAGCTATGACAAGTGCACGGGTATTACCCTCTTTACTTTTGTATACCAGTAAAACTGTATTATTGCTAGTTATTTGTTTTTATTATGCTGAAATTTTTGCATTGATTTGAAAATAGTAACAAAGCTATTGAATGGTAGCAAATTTGTAAAGTGAAATGCCCCTATGCACATATGTACATTGTAGATTGTTTTCCCCAACAAAGTCAAAAGATAATCTAAATAAACAATAAAAACTTTGATTGAATGAACTTGCCTGAAAATTAAGAAATCGCATTTTGTTTCTTCAAAAATATGCTCAAGAAGTTGGCTGGGTTCGAGGAGCGAAGAAAACGGATATATTAACTGACAGACTACATTTGGTTATTTAGATATTTTCGATAAACAGTTCTACTTTAAATGGTTTCTTTTTGTTCGTTTCATTTTTCAAATTAGAGTTCCCCATTGTATTATTTTCATTCATGTCATTTTTTTACACACGAAAGCGCTAGTTGTAATGCCAGTGAACATTCCATTAGGTTTGAAGCAATCAGATTTCTAACAAATGAAGAAGAAACTTGGAAACATTGTTTTTTATGTGGAATACTGTTTTAATGTATTGAAAATATGCATATTTAAATGATGCATAATGAATAGAAAACAATATATATTTTTACTTAAACAGCAACCACGAACAATCTACATAACTACCAATCAACCTGGAATGTTATTAAGCATGCCTCAAACTCAGATACCAAATCAACAAATCCAGATTCCTGTAGTTATTCCTCAGTCAAATGTACAAGGTGGAGTACAGCCAATGGGAGCAACAGCACAGCGGTATCAAGTACCGGCAACACATTACTCTGGTGCATCTGGGAGTTCCGTGGCACAACAATGTCAAACCACGGAAGCACATCATTCTGGAACACCTGTCCAGCAACAAACATCTGCTGATAATCCACCACCACCGTACAAGGAGTAAAACTGATAAATCTTTCTTTTTCATGTAAAGACCTGCTATTTCTAGTTTGCAGCTTCGTTATGATTTGTTATATTTTTTTTCGAATGTTATATTGCTTCCTAAAGTTTCACATCCACGATTAACTGAGGACAGTATTTACAGTCCATAGGTGACGACAACTGTGTTCAATATAAAACTAAAAAATAGATTTTTCCCGTTGCATATGTATTGCGTTAAGAGATATAAGCATAGGTGATTGATTACACAAGAGAACAGTTCAATTCGTCAAAAATAAATCTGAAAGGTCTACAGTTAGTCACCAATCTGAAGTTACTGAAATTATGTCATAATTTTCTGAATGTAATGTAACATATATTTATTTTTTAATGTGTGTTAACTACAGTGAACTTTTCTTCAAGATCTTTTGTCTAAAGAATTTTGGATCTTTCTTATTGCATTCCCTGTAGAAATTATTCAAATAAAAAAGTAAGCTTTTTCTTTATAATTTTCCAATACTCCTAGCACACAAGGTTAAGTAAAAACCCACTTTCTTGATTCCCATTGTTTTGACAACCAATTGCTCTGAAAGCTTGTTAGTTCGACGCATATTAGTCCTATTACTTTTTGTTCGGGATTCAAATTTGTTACTTTCTGCAAACCACCCTATTTTCGATATAATATTCAGCGTTGCTCCTCTATGTAAAGACGGAATTATCAGTATATATCCTATTTCATGGTCAAGACTATCAAAAAAAATCAGGCAGTGGATGACACATTTAACAGAAAATTCAGTACAGATCTTGTTGACTTCATATTCGTGATCTAATAGAAAGTGCTAAATGAAAAGGTCTAATAAAGTACAAAGGATGCATTTAAAAGTAGAAAATTTGGGGAGATATCTCTTGACTTTCTTTAAAATTAATATTTTAACGTACTTAGTTTTATTCCTTTCGTATTACCCGAATGACTCTCAGAAATTATTGTACTTTGGATAATTATCAAGGGTAAAGGAAGAAAATAACATTTGTAGCTTGGTGGGATTTTTCTGATAATGTGTTGCTGTTATGAGTAGAGCTGTCTGATTCTTAGGTAGACTACTACTTAAGTTTTTGACTGTAAAGATAACATAAAATTTACCATAACATAAAGTCTCAGATAGACTACTACTTAAGTTTTTGACTGCAAAGATAACATAAAATATGCCATAACATAAAATTGTTCTGGACATGAAACAGTCTCGGTGACTTTCCGAATTAAAACGCTTCTTTCTGTTTTATTATCAAGATCATAGTAAATAAAACATGTTTTCCTGTTGGCCGCCATCTTACCTGATCCATATTTGCATTGTACTTTGGTTTCCACAAGTGAGAAAGTTTTAATGATCAGTTTCATCCAACTGATATTCCAAACTTTGTTATTTAAAAATACAGTTTGAACTGGCCGAAAATAGCCTGTCTACTCAGTCTCATGGTTAAGATAAACATGTTTGCACGCAATTTTCATTTTCCTCAACGTAATATTTCGAAGAATGACTAGCATAATTATTAGCATTATAACTTTTTCCATATAGAATATTTCGCTAAGCTCTTGGGATAATATGAAATGTTAGACTTTAAAAAAAATATATAAATTAAGGTGGTTTATGCATATCAATGATGATAAAGGATTGATTGATTGACTGTTGTTTAACTTCCAGCGAGCAATATTTCAGCTATATTCAGGACGAGAACAAGTTAAACAATACTTATAATAATTAAACGGGGAATGGGACAGACCATTGGGCAGAAAATTTTGAGCCACTGGAAAAGGAGGATATACTGGATAGGGGTGGAAAATTTAGCCTTGCAACTGACCACTTACGGATCACTCACGAAGAGCTTGTTACAAGGATTCTTTACGCGCAGAGAGGTGGTATTCTCCCAACATGGGACCTCGGATTTTACGTCCCCATCCGACGGACGTTGGTTGTGTATTTATCATCCTGCACAACCGGTGGACATTCCGTTTAAGAGGGATCGTACCCCGCAAGGTGGACAACCTGGGCCCTATTTCTAAACCCCGGATACCCTCGGGGGTGATGATGAAGGAAAATTTCACGCTTTAATTTAACGACGCAGTTCGATCTCGTTTGATGAACAAGTGTCATATTCAGAAGTGACTACAAAATACCACTCACCTGCAGTTCATGGGAACTCATAATTTTCAGCCAATGAGACATTTCTCACATTACCAGCGAAATGTTCTACCTGTAGCAACACATCGACAAATTAACAATTCACGACGTTTAAAATTTACAGGTGAGGACTATAACTATTCATATCTGATATGTACAAGTTAACTATTAGTTTTGAGTATCGAACAATGTATTGATATTTTTAAAAAGATAAGACAGCGAGCGTAATTGATACATAAAATGATCTACAACATGTATTTTTTTAAATACTGCTTCGAAAAATCAAACAAAAAATTCAGTTGTTTGTGATTTTTGTTTTCTTACATATTGTGATTGACGGAATGGCATGTTGTGCGGTTTGTTCAACATTGTTATTAAAACACATAGGTAGGCAAATTTCGCAGATGTTTTGAGAAATGTAATAAAAGCTTAATATGAGCACTTTTATCATCTTGTTCTTGCATTTTTATAAGTTATAAGTCTCCATTCTACTTTGGACTGGCGTCCCTTACCGTACATGTAAATTCATATGACAAAAACATTGAAAAATGATATTTTATCTAACCAAACAAGTGATTTCGATCAACGTATGAAGTGGCTGTCTTTTTCGTTTTTTTTTTCTTTTGGGTTTACTGGCATTTTAAACTATTAATTTAACGGTAGAGTGTCTAACAATTTCATTGGTGATGAAAGTCGTATAGTAACTTGAGAACATCATTGTGCTGCCGGCCTTTGGTAAGAAGGTGAAACAATATTTGCATTTATTAAAGTACACACTCGCACTTTTCTAGTGAAAGGCTAGTCATGCAGTACCGGCCTGGCGAAAGTTAAATGCCAGGCTGTCAAATAACTAGCAATGCTCGACAGTCGAGTGATTAAAAACTGGCAACAGTAGCTGGCGAGTGGTCAAACTTAACACTCTTTGAACCTTTGAACATTCACCAGCTTTGATAGCTCAAAACAAATTCTACAGTCTCCAGGTTACAAAAGTCATTTTTATGTCGATTGTGGTGGGAACTACTGATATTTGAAAATTTACTTTTTTTGTATTTATTTGGGATTTTTTATGCCATTGTGCTTCAAAAATTCTGAGGAGATATAATTGGTATAACGCTGACATTTACATAAATTGGAAGCAATACAAACACTGATATAATGTTTGTTATTTTATGATTGGTGTTTGATTTCCAATTGATTCCAAAACGCCAGCCTTAAGTATCACTAATGAGATATTGAAATGCGTATATGATATATCAAATTAATTTGTTAATTGGATGGCATATTTCAGTAAATGAATTATTTATAGTTAACTTCAGTAGCATACAATTTTATTATGGTGTGAAAACATTTGTATGACATATACTGCAAATTAGATAATTGTCTTAATCCCTTATGTTAATAGACATTAAATTCTGCTTTGAATGTTAAACAGTCATTTTACACTGTTATATAATTCCTTTGTCGGAAGAAAATTTTTAAGCTTGTCAACAGAGTGCTCTGTTGAAAGAATTATACTGTCTAACTGCAATTATCACAAAGGAGTAAACAGGAAGTGAAGAAATGAAGTACATCACAACAAATTCCATCACTCAGTTACCTCAAAACAACGAAAGAACAAAGACAAGCTATGAAAGAAACAACAGAGAGACGAGATATCCTGATTTGGTACAGACACTTACAGCGGTTTGAACGTTCAACTTTACCAAAATAACGTGTATGGGTTATGAGTCAATCGGTCATCATTCAATGGTTCATGGGTTATGG
>JAOXYI010131954.1:0-11771 GCA_028566495.1 Lithophaga antillarum | reverse complement strand
TTATAAGGTTTAATTTTAATATGTTTTGAAGTTGTTTCTTCAGCTTGTTGTTTCTCTTCATCATGATCATTGTCAGCTTTGTTGGAGGTTTTTGCAGCATAATGAGAAGCAAAATCAGCTAGACAACTGTTTTCTAGGGTTTTAGGTCTTGCTGTGTATCTATCAATAATGTCTGTTTGAAAAAAACTTCTGTGGAATCTTTAGGTAAATATTATAGTTCTTTAGCAGATTTCAACATGTGAATCCTTTTTTCAGGTACAAAAACTACATATGTAAAACTCTCCCGCAAAGGCATGCATAAAAGACGGTAAATAGCTTCATCAGATGATAATTCTGTATGTGTTGAAAAGACATTTCTCAGAACTGACAGTCTTTCTTTTATGTTGGTATCATTTTCTGCACACTGTTTAGATGACTGACGGAGAAGTTTACTCATGGTTCTCTCTGACTTACAAAGGTAACTGGTGACATACATGACACAAGCGTATGTATCAAGAACTAATTGAATATCCATGTTGGCACGCCATGTACGGAGAAACAGTGGATTACAGTTATTGATGAACTGTTCCTTTGGTTCCCTTTGTACTATTATTGTGCGCCTTTATGTAGAAACTGTAAGAGCATCTAAGTATTGTAGAAGTGAAATTGCAACATACTCCAATGAAGTATGTATTGTTAATGGCTCTGCATTATTCCATTCTAGTAGTGCACTTTATATGATTTTTAATATTCGTTCTGCATCCTTAAGTTTCACTGGGTCCATTTCAGCATCTGGTGGATGGGAAATTAATGTTTTGGGACTTGGTCTGGGAAAATGGAATCTGAAAGTGGTGTGTTTGTTCTTGCATGTACGGCTCTGTGTGTGTTTCTGCAACTCTGTGACTAGTGAATGCAGTTGTTTATCTTCAGATATTTCTGGTATTTTACAAGATATGTATTTCTCTACAAAGGCTGCTAGTTCTTCATCAGAGATTTCACCAAGTTTAGGAGCATTGATTATATGAAGTGTTGTATAAAATGTACTCTACCTCTTCCTTGAAATTCCTTTTTTCACATCGTAATGTAAGAATTTGTCCATTTAGATAACAACACCAGGAAAAAATTTGTGAAACATGTAATCTATATGTTTTGCTGCAGTGGCTGGATTTGTAGCCAACAACGTTTAGTTTCAAATTCCATGTTTTCAATTTCCTCTTCTGTGACATAGGTTCCAGCTTGCTGTGCAACGATTTATTATTTCTGAACAATCAAGCTGCATACTCTGCCAGGCTGATGGAGACCCTCTGACTGATCTCAGGACATGGTATCCATCATCAGGTGATATTAGATTATTGATTGACTCACTGTCTAAAAGATCACTAACTTCAATATCTATGCCATCAAGGAATTTTGGCTTCTTTTTTTTATTAAGGCAATATTTATGTTTTGTTGAATTTAGTTAGCCTCAGTCAAGCATTGAGTAAAAAATGTATATGGTACAGACTCAGCAAAACGAGTATCATTGTTCAAAAGCCTTGCATTAAAGTATTTTTTCATTGTAACGGAAACTGGTCGCTGACAGCTAAAAACAAATTTTCCAGTTGGAAATAATGTGGGAAAGGCCAGTACTTCTGCTTCTTCATCTTTAAAAAGACTAACAGGTTTTTGTCCTTCCTCAGGGGCTATGCTATACACCAGATGTTTGAATATGCCTTCTGGGTTCTGTAAACATGTGTCATACTGGACAGCTGGCTGGGAAAAATCTCTTTCTTCATCCTTTCTTCTTCATTTGTATCATCTTCTTTATTATGTGTAGCATTATCATCATATATTGCTATTTGTTCATGTAGTTAGTCATTATCATTCTTTTTTGAGTAGCAATTCTATCATCTACTTTTGCAGCGAATTCCGTCTTTTGTAATGACTGTTTCTTATTATTGGCTGAACTGTCATCAAGAAGGAAAGAATTCCACAATTCAGGCATCTCTTTATCACTTTCTTTCTGCAAGTCTTTATTCAGTTTCATATTTTCATATAATGTGTTGTTCTTTATCAGATATTTCAGTCCATCTTCAACTTTTTCTGGTCTTATTGTTTGATGAGTTACAGTTACATGCCCATGGTATTCCAGTTTTCGTTTTAGTTTTTTGTTAGTTGTTTTATTTATTCGAATGAAATAAAAACTACTGAATACATAGTTTACAGTATTATCTGGACCTAAGTGCAAAACTTTACTGGGACAAATACATAGACGAACAGACGAACCAACGAAATGCTATTTCTCCATGCCAACTTAATTGGGCGAGGCGATAATGACATTTCATTGTTGTACAGGTTCTACTACCACAGAAATTAACCTAAGCACAGAACTTAAACACAATCACTGAATCGTAAAATGTACGTCAAGATGATCAAATTCTTGTAGCCAGACTTAAAGCTATCCAAGATGTATCTGCATATGAAGTTTCATTGTACAGGTTGAAGCATCACTCAAGTGGATCTAAGCAAAAACTTAACGATAATCACTGTATAAAATGTAGGTCAAGATGATCTATTTCTTGTAGCATGCCTTAGAAACATCCAAGATGTATCTGCATACGAAGTTTCATTGTTGTACGGTTGTAGTATCACTTCAATGAACCTATGCGCACAACTTAACCAAAGTCGCTGAAGCGTAAAATGTAGGTTAAGATGACCCAATTCTTGTAGAATGGCTTAGAACTATCCAATATGTATTTGCATGCGAAGTTTGATTGTTGTACAGGTTGTAAAATCACTCCAGTTGACCTAAGTGCAAAACGTAACCAAATAACCAAAGTCGCTGAAGCGTAAAATGGAGGTCAAGATAATCCAATTCTTGTAGCATGGCTTAGAATTATCCAAGATGTATCTACATACGAAGTTTCATTGTTGTACAGGTTGTAGTAGCACTCTAATGGACATAAGCGCAAAACGTAACCGGGACGAACGGACAGAAGGACGAACCAATGAAACGTTATATCCTCACGCCAAGGATGACGAGAGGATAATAAAGCACACAAAAACCTCGAAAAAGTACGAAAAGTTCACGTCACAAACTATATTTGATGGTTTGACTCTTTTGACCCCTTAATAGACCCCTAATCCAAAATTCAAGACCTTATTGGGCATCAGCAAATAATTAGCAACAATTCTGAACCAAAATAAAACATTTGAACCAAAAAAAAAAATATTTTATTTCACACACTAATTTATCTATTTCGACTTTTTTGGCCCCCTAAAGGACCTCCAACCTCAAATGCAAAATCCAATACCTTATTGCACATCGGCAGATGATAAGCAATAATTGTAAACCAAAATTAAACACCAAAAACAAAAAAGTAGGAGGAGTTTACGTAAAGCGCCAATTTATCTATTTCGATTTTTTTTTTGGCCCCTTAGTTTGGCCCATAATGGATAATTACTCACAATATGTAAACTTTGGAGGACTCGGGGGGTATTTATTTGCGAGCAATGCTCACTGTACCCCTGTTTAACCATTGTCCTAGTAACACTTTTTTAGTCCCTTCCCTTTTACCGAACAACACAAATTAAACTGACCTTCGTACCGTAAATAAATCTAGTATATTTATCACCCAGTGATTAATTTTTTTGGACGATTTCTTAGTTAATTATTCGCCTCCCCGAACTTTCGAATGAAAGATCGGGCATATTGTCGTTGCGTCCGTCCGTCCGTCCGTCATACTTTGTGACGCGAACTCCTCCCACATTTTTTAAATTTTAATAGAGATTTTGTTTTGGTTTTATATCGGTAGATATTTTGGAATTTCAATTTTAGGTTTTTGGGTCCATTTAGGATCCCAAAAGGGTTGAAATAAGTACATTGGCATTTGACGTAAACTCCTTTTGGTTTAGAATTGTTACTTATCATCTGCAGATGCGCAATAATCTTTTGAATTTGGATTTGACGTTCGGGACCCTTTAAGGGGCCAAAAAATGGTCGAAATAGATATGTAGGCATGTGACGTAAACTCCCCTTCATTTATTTTTGTTTTTTGGTGTTTTACTTTTTCTTTTTCTTTTTTCTTTTTCTTTTTTCTTTTATTCTTCTTACTTTGGTTTAGAATTGTTGCTTATCATCTGTAGATGCGCAATAAGATCTTGAATTTCAGATTTAAGGATCCTCCCACAGAGCCTAAGTGCATGCAAGATGGCTATTTTCTGGATAAAAATTGAATTGCGAAAAAAAATTAGATATATAGTGCACAACTATACCTCATACTCTAGAATTTGTTATTCCATATTGTTGTTTAACAGGAGTAGTGCATACAACATGGGACCCACCCATAATCTAATAATATGTAAAATGGTCATTATATCAAATTTTGAACCATAAAAAAAGTAAAATATATAATGAATAGCTACATCTAATGCTGAAGAATATGTTGTTGTTTTTTAAATTCCATGCATTGGTTGAGGAGTAGTGGATATAATATGGGACCGCTCCTCCAGAGCCTACTTACATGTAAAATGGCCATTTTCTGAGAGAGAGAAAAAAAGAATTACAAACAAAAATTAAATATATGATGCGCAATCACATCTCATACTGAAGAATGTATTAAAGTGTTCTGAAATTCCATGTAGTGGTTAAAGAGGAATAGTGGATACAATATGGGACCTTCATCCAGAACCTAAGTATAAGTAAAATGGCTATTTTCTGGAAAAAAAAGAATTTTGAAAAAAAGTAATCATATGGTGCACAGCTTCACTTAATACTGAAGAAACCTATTAAATCCAGCTCTATCATCAGCAGGAAGAAGACCTGAACTTACCAATAAAACATCACAGAAAGCTCACTCTAGTGCTACTCATAATGATACAGGTAGGTGATATCGAAATGTGTCCACGACTATAATGAAAAAAAAGGCCACCGTCTTCCCATGTGGACTTAGTGAATTTCCAGTGACTTGGGCATTTGAAGGAGTCTGCTGCGAAGTTGCTACATCTGGCATCACAAAATATAGAACAATGCAGTGCAGACTATGAATTACTACAGAGATCAAACGTTCAATGGTTATGCTGCACATTTTAGTGTCAACGTTACATCATTCACATGTCATAAATTCGAATTAGGTTTTCACCGAATTACTACGAAACACTGACATACTCCGAAAACTCCTTAGAATCATTTACATCATACGCCACATTCAGTCTACTGAAAACAAGCAGCCCAAACGACAACAAAAATTTATACAGCAATAGCATCAAGAAGACAAACAACAATGTATGTAACTGCTGACTAAAACATCAATTTTGACCGTAAACTGTAGAAGCATCGCAGAGAAAACTACCACCATCCACCACAAAATACCGAACCAACAAAAAAAAAAAAAAAAAAAAAGAAAAAGAAAAAAGACCTAATGATGAAGTCTGTCGAAATCGACACCTAACAGCTTATTAACACCCAATCCACACTACCGCAACAACTACATTTTACGCTCATTTGGCTCCTTTCCAGCCCTTTTTCTCAACTGTTAGGGTCATGCCCCTTTTTTAGCTTGTGACTTGAAATCCTCCTACACTTTTTGTCTCAGGTGTTTCGTTTTTGGTTTTAAATGATTGCTTATGGCCTGTAGATGTGCAATAATGTCTTGGATTTTTCAATTAGGGGTCCAGGTCCAAAAAGGGACTATTTTTCAAAATTGTTTAAAAGATAGGTTGTAATATATCATATGAATCGTATTCAACTGTAAAAATTAATGCTAATAATAAAAAGGAGCCTGATCCTAGCAGTTGAGAAAAAAGGGCCAGAAAGGGGGAAAATTTGAAATAAGTTTAAAACATAGGTTGTTATATATCGTATGATTCGTGTCTGACTGTAGAAATTAATGGTGATAACGAAAAAGGGCCTGACCCTAACAGTTGAGAAAAAGAGCCGAAAAGGGGCCAAAATTTCAAATAACAGAAAAATATAGGTTGTAATATGTTATATGACTCGTATTTGACTTTGGAAATTAATGGTGATAATAACAAAGGGCTTGACCCAAAGAGTTGAGAAAAAAGGGCCAAATAAAGGGTGCCAAATTTGAAATTTAGTGTAAAACGTAGGTTGTAATATATCTTATGACTCTTATTTAAGCATGGAAATTAATGGTGGTAATTAAAAGAGGCCTGACCCTAAGTTGGGAAAAAAGGGCTAAAAAGGGACCAGATTTGAAATTTGTGTAGAACATAGGTTTGCCGTATTATATGGCTCTTATTTGACCATGGAAATTAATGATGATAATAAAAGGGGGCCTGACCCTAACAGTTGAGAAAAAAGGAACAAAAAGGGGCCAAATTTCAAATTTATGTAAAACGTAGGTTATGATATCTCATATGACTCGTATTTGACCATGGAAACTAAAGGCGATAATAAAAAGGAGCCTGACCCTAACAGTTAAGAAAAAAGGGACAAAAAGCGGCAAGATTTTATTATAGCTTGTAACTTGAACTCTTCCTACACTTTTTGTCTCCGGTGTTTTGTTTTGGTTTTAAATGATTGGTAATGATCTGCAGATGTGCAATAAGGTCTTGGATTTTTTAATTAAGGAACCAGATCCAAAAAGGGGGGGCCACAGAGGGACTATTTATTAAAATTGTTTGAAAGGTAGGTTGTAATATATCGTGTGACTCGTATTCGACTGTAGAAATTATTGTGATAATAAAAAAGGACCTAATCCTAACAGTTGAGAAAAAAGGGTCCAAATTTTAAATTAATGTAAAACATGGGTTGTAACATATCATATGACTCGCATTTGACTATGGAAATTAATGGTGATAATTAAAAGCTGTCTGACCCGAACAGTTGAGAAAAAAAAGGGTCCAAATTTTGTTATAGTTTGTGACTTAAACTCCTCGTACACTTTATGTCTCAGATGTTTTATTTTGATTTAAATGATTGCTTATGACCTGTAGATGTGCAATAAGGTCTTGGATTTTTTAGTTTAGGGTTCAGGTCCAAAAAGGAGCTAAAAAGGGACTATTTTTAAAAACTGTTTAAAAGGTAGGTTGTAATATATCATATAACTGGTATTCGACTGTAAAAATTTGTGGTGATAATAAAAAGGGCCTGATCCTAATAATTGAGAAAAAAGAGCCAAAAGGGGCCAAATTTCAAATTAGTTTAAACATAGGTTGTTATATATCATTGACTCTTATTTGACATCGTATCGCACATAAAATGTTTAAGCTGTACTTTTTCTCTGTAAAAGGATTTTTTACCATTACCTATTCAATTCCAAAACATTTCCAGGCACATGATGTTGTGGTGATGTGGGGTGGGGGTTAATTAGCTATCAGGTGCAGGTATAGCTGTCGTTTCCGACAGTCTTCTTCACTAGTTAAAGATGTAATGTGAGTTAGTTATAGAATGGATAAAGAATAGTTAGCAAAGACAAAGAAAAAAAATCAAGTACGTCCTGTGAGATAAACGTACAAAGTTCCTTCCCTTGGCTACTTTCTTTGCAAAGTTTTATGAAAGTAACGTTTGTTTATTATTGTTTATTTAGAGAACTGACATAGATTTTGATTATGTAAGTAATGATGATGATCCCACTCCACCTACTGCAGACGAAGGGTAAGTAATGACCGATTGAACTCATCCTACTGTAGACAAAAAGTGAGTGAATATTGAATAAAGTCTTCGTAAAGTAGACTTTATTCTGTAGACAAAAAGTGAGTGAATATTGAATAAAGTCTTCGTAAAGTAGACTAAGAATGACTTATGACCAATTACTCATGTTTCGTATTTACTCAGTCTTTGTCTACAAAAATAGAAATTATACTTCTTATGAAAATTAGGCATACTAGTAATTAGTTGCCATTTGAGCGACACAGGGTCACTTGCAGGCAATGAGTTAGTATGTACTGAACATTCTTCCCACTGTAGACGAAAAGTAAGTAATGACCAATCGAACTTTTCCCACTGTAGACACAGTGTGAGTAAAAACTGAACAGTTTTCCTACTGCGGACGAAGGGTACGCGATATTAATTGATGTCCTCCCTAGAAACAAAGAGTAAGTAAGCACTCAACATAGTCTTCCTATTGTAGACGGAGAGTGAGAATGACCGATTGAAGTCTTCCTACTGTAGACAAAGAGTGAGAAAGTACTGAATAGTCTTAATGCTGTAGACGAAGGGTAAGTAGCGAACGATTGAAATCTTTCTACTGCAAACAAAGAGTGACTGGCTCAAGTTCTCTAGCTATAGCCGAGGGTTAATAGGTAGTTGCTTTTCAAAGTCCTCCTACTGTAGACGAAGGCTCAGTAGTGACATCAAAGTCCTTCTACTGCAGAAGAAAGGTAAGAAATGACTAATCATAGTCCTTCTGCTATAGACAAATAGCAAGTAGTGATTGATGAAGGTTTACCTGCTATAGACGAGGAGTAAGTAGTGACTGAATAGAGTCTCTACTTTAGACAAAGAGTAAGGAGCGACTGATCAAAGCCCTACTATAGATATATTCCTTCTACTCTAGACAACAAGTAAGTAGTGACTGGTCAAAGTCATTCTTCTGTAGAAGAAGGATAAGTACGTAGTGACTAATCAGAATCCTTTTAGTTTAGACAAAGAGGAATTAGTGACTGTTAGAAGTCTACTATAAACGAAGAGAAAGTAGTAACAGAACGGAGTTCTTCCATTGTATACAGAGTCCTCTTATAGACAAAGAATAAGTAGTAACTGATCAAAGTCAATTTACTGCAGAAGAAGGCTAGTAGTGACTGATCACAATCCTTCTACTGTAAGAGTAAGTGGTGACTGATGAAAGTCCTCCTGCTGTAGACGAAGGGTAAGTAGTAACTAAACAAAGTCATCCTACTATTGACGAAGGGTATATAGTGACTGTTTAGAATCATTCTAATGTTGATGAAGGGTATAAGTATCGATTGATCATAATCCTTATATCATGAACAAACGATAAGTGGTGGCTAATGAAAGTTCATTTACATGTACTATAAACCCAGGGGAAAACCGACTGATCAGTCCTTATACAGCAGACAAGGGTGATTCACAGACGTCCTCACACTGCATACCAAAGGTAAGCATTGATTGAACTTGGTAATATTTAATTGGGTAACTCAGTGTTGAAAAGAAACTCTTAACGTTCAAAGATCTTCAAATTCAGCGTTGAAACAGAAACGTCAAAGCAGACATTTGAATTTTGAAACAGAAATCCAGTATTGGAAAATAATGAGAATATTAAATTTGAAAATACAACTGTTAGAAAAGAATATTGAATGTCAAAACATAAAATACGAATGTTAAAATCTTAAAACTTAACTTTTCTTTTACCTAAAAGATGGACAAATATTTCTTGTTGCGTGGATACATGCTAACGCTTTTACATACTAGTATTTCCGGACAGATAACGGAAGAATATTTCTCGATGTTTAATTTTTTGTCATGTATGATTGACAAATGTATCTTTATATTTTAAAAAATCTCAAGAGAATGTACTTCAAATAAAAAAAAACCACATTTCTTATATTATAGACATGGAACAACAGTAGCAGGAACAATACTAGGTGAGGCAGGAAACGACTTTTGTACAGTTGGAGTTGCTTATCAGGCCAGTGGTGTTGGTATGTATAGCATTACATACACGTAGTAACTATAAGATCGAAAGACAACATGGATAACCACAGATGATTCACAAGGATGGTGCATAAAACTATTCAACATCTATTTTTTTTTATTCACGTACAAAACATCTTCAAATATTGGTTAAGTAATGCATACATGTATAAAATTACCATTTTGCAGAATAGTTGTACTAAAACGTGAAAGAAACACTATTAATAGCATATAAGTACAAAAAGTATCATACTGTCTCTTAACTTTATATTAAAGACACAGAATTTTAAGGTTTATGCTGTAATTTAGGGGTGGTGCTAGAAAAATTCAAGTGTCTTGCTAGAAAGTCAAGGATGATGCTAGAAAATCATGGATAGTCCTGGAAAATCAAGGGTGGTGTTAAAAATATAGGATGGTGCTGGAACATCAAGGGTGGCGCTGGAAGATCAAGGATGGTGCTGGAAAATCAAGGATGGAGGCGAACCATCCCTAAATAGGCTATGGTGAACTCCGGAAAAATTTACCGGACTACAATATATTCTCATATTGTCATAATTACGTAATGACATCAACAAATGCTCTTAAGCCAATTAAACTATGGCAGAACAATATAGATTTGTTTTTATTCCTGTATACATTTCACCATGCAGCACGTGCTTGTCTATTTTAGTCACAAACCACTCCCATTCTCTTTGATCTTGATGAATGGCCTAATCCATTTCGTGTCAGTACGATATATAACTCATGACGTTTACAGAGTAAATTCAGATCTGTAATTATCGGAATGAGATTACATATTATTGCAGTTTTATTCGATCTTTAAGTGAGAACCGTTCGCTCATTTTTAGTATGAAGCACTACCCCGCTTCATACAAAATGTACTTCGGTTCACACTTTTATATTCGTATAAAACTACAAAAATATGCTTTAATTTTCAAATAATATTCACAGAAATGCTACTTTTTATATACTATATAAGCAAGTCACCAATACCAATAAAAAAAGATAAAAATGAAAATAAGTCGATGAATTCTGTAGGAACCCGGGAGTGGAACCAGCGATTCCTAAAAGTAAAATTTCCATCGAAAAATATGATAAATATCTACATAAACACACAAACAGCGCTGTCCTCGAAGCGAATATTTTTTATACCTGGTAGGTTTTTTTTTTTCCTGTAGTGTGCGATCTTAAGTTTATTAAATATTGATCATAGCAGGTCTTTTATTGTGTGACATTTCTTGTTAAATGTTTGATCGCCGACGTGCAGATATTCAAAGGAGAAGGTTGCGATCTCACTGAACCGCTTTAACCTAGTTTCTTTTGAAGTATTTCAAGTCCGTCAGACTCTGGACACTTCGTCATGTATTTTTGTGGTACTAATTGAAAAATATAAGAGGTGCATTATCTTGCTTGTTTGTGATTGGTTGCTGGCAACTTAAAAAAAACCACACACACACACACACACACAACAAAAAAAAACGGCAAGAGTGTAACGGGGACTGTCTGTGCAAATTATATTGCACGTTTCTACCTCCTGTATTACACATGTATGACGATTTTATCATTTTAAGGGGATCGTGAATAATGGATGCATTTTGACGATAATAGATATAATAAAATAGTTTATGGTTATCTTGATTAAACATGTCAAGAAATTAAGTTTAGTTATGTATGAAATATCAGCATATACTAAAGTACGTTTCATCAAACCAGAGACAACTTCTTACCCCTGATAAATGTAGGCAGGACATTCTATTAGTAAACCTGGTAAATGGAAAATAGTTGCAGTGAACCCGGGAGGTGGACTAAGGGTGCACGGTGACCATACAGCGGTACGATTTATGCAGGAGAGGCACTGAAAACTAATAACTACATGTATGAGTATAGATCTTGTAAATTTCTCACGTGGCTTTGAAAGCCATCCAATTTGTAATACTGAGGTTTTGGCATAATTTTATATTGTTTATCGGCATATCTGATGTAAAATTTACATATTGCAGGTGTGGCTTTCTTAGGACAAGCCAATAACTTCATGGTGACTGATGAATAAATCGCACAAACTCAATCTCATGCATCATCCGAAATAGATATTTATAATAACGCGTGGGGAACACCCGCTGCTTTTGGATTTTTCCCTAATCCACCTTTAACTGCAATGTCCATAGAGTTAAACGGTCAAACGGTAAGTTAGTAGTTC
>JAOXYI010131844.1:0-11772 GCA_028566495.1 Lithophaga antillarum | reverse complement strand
GGAGGCTGTAATAAGGTGGCAGTAGAATACCAATCATGGTACATTTGTAATTCGAGGCATAAAGGAGGCTGTAATAAGGTGGCAGTAGAATACCAATCATGGTACATTTGTAATTCGAGGCATAAAGGAGGCTGTAATAAGGTGGCAGTAGAATACCAATCATGGTACATTTGTAATTCGAGGCATAAAGGAGGCTGTAATAATGTGGCAGTAGAATACCAATCATGGTACATTTGCAATTCGAGGCATACAGGAGGCTGTAATAAGGTGGCAGTAGAATACCAATCATGGTACATTTGTAATTCGAGGTATAAAGGAGGCTGTAGTAAGGAGGCAGTAGAATACCAATCAGTCGTCAAAAAACCGTAGTCCATACATAATAGGACAACACCAGTTGATAGAAAAGTCAGATTTTCTAGAACTCTCAGTTTATGGCGTTAAGCCAATCCCGAATGACATCAACTGCACCATTCCTAGTCCTGTACACTATCGGTAGATATATATTGTCAAGTCTATGTCCCCTCCACGCCTGGTCTCACTCCAATTTGTTCATGAGTTCATGCAATCCCAGCCGTTTGTTCACTTGGATTTGTTATCTTCAATGGCTTAATGAGTTCGAATTGATTTTGAGTATACTACTTTTTATATTTGTAGATGATAACAGTCAATGTTTTTTGTACAGTTCCGGCCGTTGGAAGGAAACTTAACCTCTCTGGCTCTGACTAGTTAATGTATCCTGGTTGATGCGAAAGTATCTCATACTATATCTTCCATTGAAAGGTTTGCAACAGTGATCTTGTGTTGTGATACCTCTTTAAAGTTATCCAGGCGTTTTTTAAGCCGATGTTTTACTGATTTTGATGCATCTTTTGCTGCTTTCAATTACTTCTGACATGTTACAATGGACCCTATAATAGGCTAGTAGTTCTTTTGTTTCATTCCTCTGATTCTGTGATTTTATTGCTTAAAACTCTCTTCCATTTCCGTCTTCTCCTTCGTGTAGTAGATTGCAGTTCAGTTTGCATCGGATAAGTCAATAAGTTAGACCGTCGTCATGAAACAGTCTGGGATCAAATTAATGAATTCCATAAATGGCTTAGGTCTAGCTCTACCGTTGGCTGTAGACCTCCAGATAATACGTCTTTTGGGCTGTGGTGTGATTCAACATATTACTTTCTGCATTTGAGACTATTATCTGATCCACTGAATTTGTGATACCTTCTAAAATTAAAACAGAACGCGTAACATTCTGATAAAATAACATTCATCTTTAATTTGACAAATTCCGTTTCTATACATTAAACCCAATATTAAACGTTACACATAAGATCTATTGTAATAATACACTCTATAACCTCAATTCCTTGATTATGCCATTTTGATATTTACAGCGTTACGGTTCCTTTTTTTATCTAACTCTACTTGATTTCTTGGTAATTATATAGTCGATTTCCTACGTCTAACTTAATTGCGTAAATTAAAATAATCACTAGTAAATCTTTCAAATGTAAGCCTCATTCTTTTTTAGCTAATGAATCCATTAATTAAACTGTTACCGTACATTGCTTCGTTGCAAGTATATTACCTCATTATACATTCTGATGTTCTAATAGGTCATTAAATAACTGTCCTACTACAGATAAAATTAATTAGTTTCTTATGTAAGAATTGGCAATCCAGGCTTTATTTCATTCGTATTGGGAAAGCAAGTTTCAGCCATCATGACTCGTCGAGAAGTCTTGCATTAGATTTTTTATTATTTTTCGTGTTATAGAATCAATACTGCATTTCCCCATAAATCTGATTTTCATTTATGACAAAAGACATACTCGTATAAATGCTTTTTACGACTAAAAACAGAATTTTCATGCCTGTTCTAGCCTTTTTACTGAATAACTTTTTCTTGCAGCAGTAACCCTACGAATAATAACTATCATAGCCACTGAAAAAATATGAGAAAAATTTAAACTCCTGACAAATTTTTGCCTGTTTCAGTAACAGATTCATTCGCCAAGTAGAAACGACTCTAAATTGCTTCGATATAATTTTCCGTTTTTTTAGCTCACCTGCCATCACCTGGCGTCCGTCGTCATCTGTCCGTCGTTATTGGCTTTTCGCACTTCAATCTTCTCCTCTGAAACCACGGGGCCACTTGGAACCAAACTTTGCAGGGATGGTCCCTGGGAGGTCCCCTTTCTAAACTATATCCAATAACCCCACCTGCCATCAAAGATGGCCGTCATGGCCTCTGATTGGTCAAAAATGGGTAAAGTTTTAAAAATTTTCTTCGGGACCACTGAGCCAAATGGAACCAAACTTGGCACATATAGTCCTTGGATGGTTCTCTTTCAAAATTATATCTAACAAGTTGGTCGGTGTCCAAGATGGCCGCCCATGACCGTTTGTGCAAATTAGCCGTAATTTAGCAGTAAATTTATTCAAAGATCTCTTTTTCAGAAGCACAGACCCAAATGGAACCTTACGTGGTACATATAGCCCTTGGCAGGTCCTCTTTCAACATTGTATCCAACAAGTCGGTCCGTCATCCAAGATGGCTGCCACCGCGGGACATAGTTTGACATTGGACTCTGAGAAAATATATACAAATCTTCTCCTCTAAAACCATAAAGCCAATTTAAACCAAATGTGACAGGAATAGCCCTTGGGTGGTCCATAATTCTAAATTGTGTCCGTTGACCTTGACCTCAATCCAAGATAGCCACCGTGGGACATATTTTAACATAGGAGCCTTTCGGAAAAATATATAAAAATCTTCTCGTCTGAAACTGTCAAGCCAGTTTCAACCAAACATGACAGGAATGGTCCTTGGGTGATGCACTTTCAAAACTGTATCTGGTGACGACGACCTACATTCAAGATGGCCGCCATCGTAGGATATAATTTTACATAGGAACCTATTGGGAAATATGTGTAGCAATCTTCTCCTCTGAAACCACTGAGCCAGTTTAATCAAACATGGCAAGAATTTCCTTTGGTGGTCCACATTCCAATTTGTGTCCGTTTACCCCGACCCCAGTTCAAAAATATGCATTTGTGTTTCTTTTATAATCACTTACCATGTTTTGGAAAACTATGATAATATTCAATACTTAAATAACTTTACTAGTATAAATATAAAGAAGTTGACAAGTGATTGTGTGTGGTAGGGTTGTTAATACAGTGTCTTTTGGTGCAATCATAGCAGTTCTATAATTTTCATTGTGGCGAGGTATTATTTGCTTCTGTTAAGCATATCGTGATACAAGTTATCTTATTAAGGAGAGTCTAGATCTAACATACATTAAAAAGTGGAAATGGATTTTCATCGCTGATTTTTCGGCTAAAACGTGTTGCATGTATAGAAATGTCTAACGTTCTCTGAATATAGGATAAAAAATAAACAGAAGGGAAGTTTTGTAATTCTGAACATGTTGGATGGCTCTTTATGTTTTCAAAGATATAAACGAAATTAGCTTGCATGAATTCTTTCTTCAGTTTACGAATAGTCGAAATTCTATAAAATGCATAAATACTAAATTTTAAGTGCTTTTCTGCCGTTCATGGATGAATCCAAGGAAATGTTCGTAAATATAACACTGTCCATTATCACCTAATAAAATTGTCCGGAACATATATTTAGAAAAATATAATAGCAATACGGTATCCTGGTCTAATTTATTAACGACTACATTGATCCAATATTAAAACTTTCATACCTTTATGATAATAAGCGTAGGTCATCTTCGAAATATTTTTATTAAGAATCAATCTCCTGAAGACATTAAAGTTGAAAATGAATTTCATCCTCTACTTACTTGCTACACAGTTCACATATTGTGTCATTGATCTGATACACACCCTCCTTATTTCAAGATTATGAAGCACTAGACTGACTCAGCGTGGGAAATATTATACAGCCCATTTGTCTTACCCGAAGTTAATAAACGAAAAGTCAGAGTAACTTCAAAAGGGTCAGAGTAACGTTAAGATACTTATCATATGACTACTCGTATGCGTTTTGCTTCATTTCTATAGGCAAATAACCCTAGATAGACTCCTTATGTACCGTTATATTCACTTTGCACTTCTGCATGTGAGGTTAATATAACATTCCAAGCGTTTCTATCAATCTAAATATAGATATCTGTAAACAATTAAATATCTTAGTTAATTTATATTCTGTTGGTAAAACAAACTAATAAAATTAAAACTTTGAAACAATTCAGATTTTCTCCAACAGATTTATTATTGTTAGCATCAATAAAATAAGTCAAAAAAGGCACAAATCGTACAAAAATCTTGATGAAAATGGCAGTTATTCAATTTTGACGGTATAATAAAACAATTACTGACATTTGATGTCGGTTAATACAAGAATTTATCAACCCAGAAATATGATATTCATCTCGACCAAGGCCTCGGTAAATATCACATTTCTTGGGTTGATAAATTCTTGTATTAACCACATCAATAATCAATAATTGTATAGTGTTGTATTATTATTGTGCAAACAGTGCATATTTAAAATGTGAAACTCTTACCCAGGTTTGTATAGGGTATTACAACATATTCTAAGACACTCGGCACATGATTTTGTCATCATTTTTTAAAAAATGATGTTGTGAAATCGTCTGAAAAGTAAATTTTGACTATATATATATATATATATTATTTTGTTATGTACTTGCAAAGTCTGAACTTTTATGAACTTTCCATTCATTTGATAATACTACTGAATAGCTTAGCATTATGGGAATGCACACCCAATGGTACTTGTCAGTTATGATATAATACAGAATATGAATTGTTAACCGTTTTTCTTTTCATACATTCCTGTTTTGGTCTCTATTTTTTAATTTATTGACTTTGAACAGACATTAATAGCTTACTTATTGGCTTAAACGGCCATTTTTGGTTCAACATCAAATAATTAGTGTTAAACTAGGCTTTAAATTATTAAGACAGGTGCAACTGCAGTCAACGAATCAAAATTAACACCATGTTAAGATTTTATAAATACAGATATATATTAATCCATACTGAAATACATAAAAACTGTTTAACAGAGATAGGTTGAACTTTACTTTTCGTTGTATACTGTACCATTATCTCCCGTTGTCAGTTGAATGACCAGTGCACTAGTTTTAAGTTTTTGGACGCTACATTTGGTTGTGCATGTAGATCAAGAGATGCTGAATGATTCATAGAGTGTCAATGCATCTGTGCTTAAATCTCAGATTGATGTGGGAGTGCGTGTCACCCTGTCTTAAGTTCTTTTTTCGATTGCTCTACTTCGAAATTTGGTTTGGTGTAACTTTGTTATTTTTGGACAGTGATTATTCAGATGTTTTACTTGGTATTTACGCTACTATCATGGATAATATTTGCCGACTAAATTATTACAATTTTAGTTACAACCTAATTTGAAAGAATGACATAAATAATACTAACAGATTCGATATATTCTAATATCTATTTCTGTATTGTATTAATATGATGATTCTGATACGTGAACAGCTGAATAGATGATCAGTGCAGAACTGCTTTTTTATCTTGACAATCCTTTAATGTTCTTCGTAGTCGTATATCATTTCTTGTTCATATTTATATTTCAGATTCTCTTTTGGAATTTTATATTCTTGATGGTACGTAAGATTTTGGAACTGAAAAAAAAAACATTTGACAGTAAGTGTATATGTCGGTTTTATTCTGTAATAAGTAATGATATTTCAACTCTATCGACCTCAGCAGATAAAACTGGACACTGCAGAAAGGACGATCTATCTTAGTAACAAAGTATATTGCAGCTATGTGCTTTCGTCTTAATTATAAGCAGCGTGAAAACGTTTTCCATTGCTAATTGCTTTTTTCTATTAAATTTGCATAAAGCAGCATTTTCAGAATAGATACTTCGAATGTTTTATGCTTTCCTGTAACAATGTCCGGTTGATTGTTCTTTTTTCTATACCAACCAGAAAAAAGTATATACATAAAAAAACACAAAATTATAAGGCATGTGAAACCAAGCAAACTAATCGTATGTCGTAATCATCTTCTTTCACTGTGTCACACGGACTGAGGAATTGATTTGTGGCAGATTGTCGTAAATCATCTTGTTGAATAGATCCGTAGAGTGCAATATTCTGTTCACAGGATGTGAATGTCTTCGGATATGTGACATTGTTGTCTTAAAAATTGATGTTCATTCTTTGTATCGGAATGAATTTTTGTGCGGTGATGGTTTCTTCTGAAAAACAAAAAATGTAAGTAAAAGTCGGATTTTTTCATTACTATTTTAAGTTCAGAATAGTCCTAGTTTACATTTTACATCTTTAAATTGAAGAGATAAATTATTTAAATTCCCGCATTTTTCGCTTTGTTCATTTGTCATAACTCATACTTGCATTATATATATAGCAGTTTCAAATTATTTCAAGTAGTTGCAATAATTATGTCCTTATCTACAACGGTTAGAAACTGATGCTGAAAAAATAGTTAAAAACAGTACAGACAGCAAATTATTTTATGTGTTGATTCAAATTATAAAAGTCAGATTACTTAGACGTTACGGAAGGGGTTGCTTGCCTGGCCAAGATTTATTGATTTTTAGCACTTTTTAAACCTGCACACACAAATACTGACATCATCCAAATGAAGGAAGTTAGTAGATATCCTTTGCAGTGTGATAATACAGACATGGATTTACATCCGTAATTATATTTTGGCTTAATTGGAGCCAGTGATGAAAGTCAAAAATTAAACATGCTAAAGTAAGTCATTGACAAAATAAAGGTTTAAAATGGAGCATACACACAAACTAGAATGATATAACAAAATGTTTTATATGTGTTTCATAGGATTTTGTTAGGTTTGTAGATGGAGAAGTATGCTGTCCCTTCGTTCTGTATCTGCCGAAGTAAGGTGAAAAGTAATAGCCGAAGAGTTGAGAGACAAGTGATTTGTAAGGTACTTTGGCATGCGAAAATCACAAAAATGCCAGATATTTACTTTCTCGACGGGATATTAACGGTCTCTCAAGAACGATATACCTAGTAGCTCAACGAAATCGTACATTTATGATCTGCAAAATATCAACTGCAATATCTTAAAAATTGCAAAATTAATACATATTTAGTCATAGGTTATAATGACATTTTGTTAAAAAACATCAGATAGACAGAGAAAAGGTATTACATTAAATATTAGGGAAATAATGATCTAGCAGCAAATTCGAACTATGAAAGGCCCCAAATCAAGCCAAATCATTTCTAATAACAGTACCAATTAAAAGAAAAGCCTTGTAGAGATAGAAAGGAGATTAACCGTAATTCAAACAAGGAAAATTTCAAAAATTCAAGGAGTTGCTCAGAGAAATTGACGTGATCTGTATATTGTTGCTTGTACAGTTATCAGTCATCATGTTATAAAACAGGAAGTGAACAAAAGAAAGCAAAACAAAAAAAAAAAAATATATGATGGAAACTGTAGGAATATAGAAAAGTTCCACTGCTCTAGAACTGTAAACAACTCTGTTCCTTCAGGTCAACTCAATCTGTACTTCGTGATACATTGTATTATCAGATGAAAACTAAAACTGCACAAAAATTAAACCGACAGAAATAAAAAAATTAAGCCAGTTTCACCAATTCAGCGACAAAACTCTGATCCGTAAATAGCCCCAATCCAAAACTTATTGTTTCGGCTTATGCATGCTTCGGTACAATTTGATTAAGATATCCTCTTATTGTCCAGATCTTGAAAGGAACGACAGACAGACGGACGGACGGAATGCCGGCAACATATTTATACTCACAAAGCAGCGACTGAATCTAGGTAGTGTGAAAGATTAAAAAATAAATATATCAGGCGTATTTTTTCTTGGTGATAAAAGTAAGAACATGTACCGACACTGTACACGAAAAAATGCAGGCAAAATCATAATTCACCATCATACAGCGAGTCAGTCTGGAATGATACAACAACACGCTTTCCATGTATTTCATGTGATACTACTCTTTTTTTTTCTTTTTTTTCACTAGCACATAAAAAGAGCGTAAAGCACGGCGATAGATGTTATACATGTAATTCCAGCAGCAAAAAACAACACAGTTTTTCTACAAAATGACTGGCATCCGGCATACAGAAATCGTCTCATACCCTTTGTAACGCAGCAAAATCTAGAGAACTGTTAAAATATGTTTCATGAGTTAGCTATGGACAATTATAAAGTAAATAAAGGCTGTATGTTTATATTTCCTTGACAAGTGTCCCAATCAATCGATTTTCGTCCTGATAGACCAGTATAATTGGATAGCCAGACAAGACTTTTTGTAAATGTGATAAACAAAATAATACAGCTATATTGTGTAAAACATAATTATCCTAGTCACTGTTTCGTCTATGTAATATAATTACTGTAGCCGTGTATCTCTTACTCCTCACATAATATATTGTCATAAGTGAGAAAGCGTGAATTTGCAGTGGATATTGACTAGAATTGTTTGCTGGTGAATAATGATACATGATACATATGCACAAATTGAAAATAATATTCCTGACACTTTAAAAGATATATCTAAAATAATTTATATTTAATATAATGTAATGTAACCATTACGGTATTTTAAATAATCTTCATAAACATTATATTCAAATTTTTTTTTTAAATTAGCGATTGTCCCCAGGTAATAAGTGCCTTGTGTTTAATATTAGTTATTCTTAAATGCTTAAAATGTCCGCATAAAAGAACTACATATAGTTGAATAATAAATGTGGACGTAATATATGCACCATCCCGTACATGGAATTATTTTCAATGTACCCTGTTAATGCAACAGAATAACCCATTGTCGCTTCTATCTTTATGCCATTATCAGATATTAGAAATATCATCTTCAATCGACCAATGACATCAATGTAACTGTATACATCTATATCTGTTAGTTATTGGGTAATTACTGTGTTATGTGATTGATCATAACTAGTAATTCATTGATGTTGTAGCCAGTACGTATATCTTTTCTTTTCCAGATATGTGTACTGAACATAAAATAAACCAATAAAACTCTCTTGTGACCAAACAGTGTTGCAACTTTCGAAATAGATTATAGAAAACCAAGCATTGAAGTTTTTAAAAACTGGAAATTAAATGGATATTTCATATACTAAGGTAAGTTTTTATGTTTATATAATTTGCTGTCATTGGTTGGTCAGAAAGAACCATGGGCTTGTTTCAGGTATCATATAACACATTACGTACGCTATTGCAGCAAACAAAATGTAGAAATTCATACAGTACTGAAATCTGACAGAAAATATGAGTTAAGTGCCATAATTACATGACCTTTAAACCTATCAAATCTTTATACTTGTCTTGTGTTTATCCCTGTGCTGTTGATAGAAAGGAGATAATGGTTTGCCGTCCGTTGGGCGAGGTTGAACAGCTGGCCTCAGTTAAACATTTTACGATTGTCTTGTAACTACTTTCACATTACTTGAAATAAGTAATTCGATCTTGAGATAGTAATTATGCTATTTGTGTAGACTCGGCCAAAGGTTTCAGAACTTTGGTAGCATCCATTGGTGCATGGCTACACAGGTAGACGTAGACCAAATTTCACGATTGCCCTGCATCTTCACTAACACTATCTGGAACAGAGAACTGAAACAGGTTAATAATTACAGCGCACCCGGGACAGAAATAAACAGGTGGCCTTAGGTCATATTTTATGATTGGAATTACATGGAAACTTGGGATAGCAAGTACACTGTATGTGTAGATTTTATTTGAAGTTTGATAGCGCCCCTTGGATCCATGATACAAGGTTGGCCTGAGGCCAAATTTTACGAATACGCCACAACCATGATTAAATATCATTTTACTACTAAAGCGGAAAAATATTGTATTAGTTACCTCATTTAGCGAAATCAAGTTATAATTCTAATTAAAGTATAGCATCGGAAGTGTTTGCACATCTTAACGTTCAGAGCAGATCATTCGTTTGCATCATGTGTTCAGTTTAAACCTTTTGTGGATTACGAATCATATTGATAAATACACGAATGTCATCAATTCAAGTGAACTAGACCTTTTTTTGTCTGCGAGTTGGACAAAACGGACCACTTTAGCGGTCTTATGAGTAAGTCTCATCGTCGGTATCGCCGATCTCGTTGTCACACTTTCCCATGTGAATTCAACTGCTTGTGCAATTTTAATTAGGGTGAGTAAATATTTTTTATTGGTAAAATCTGCAATTTTTCAGCTATGTCATGGCGAGATTAAATCATATTGTGTGATGAATATTTTGATATCTGTTTGTACTAGACCAGAGCTGAGCTGGATTTTTTTTACAGCAATAGCTGAGCAAAAAAAGACACAATACTGAAAACTAAAGCTAGGACAATACGAATTCCCATAAAAACTGGAGTGACATCAGGTGCTGCTCCACATGTGGTACCCGTCATACTGCTTAGGGTTCAAAGCCGGTAACAATTCGCAAATCAGGTAAGAAGAACGGGTAATGGCAACGATACAGGGAACAAACTATGCAAATACAAATACTTACTTTTTCACACGACGTATGTCAGTATCATCCATCGAGTTAAATTCTTTTTCTACATTAAGACAATGGGTTAGTAACGTATCTGATATGGAAAAATCATGTTTGTATATATATTTTACCAGGAAATTTGAATCTCATAATGTCTATTCAGGAAAGATCTTTTTAAGGAGCCGAGCCTGTACTTTATTGCGAACATCTAGTTTACTGGAATTAGTCCACATAACCTTTCTTTTTCAGTTCACTGACCGAGATTCTTTTAGTCTGAAATCTGTAAAATCTGTACCCATCTTTTAGGTTTATGTTTTATAGATTTATACTTACAGTATCAAGTGTACTTGTGTGTGAGAAATTTTATATTTGTTCTATTCAATCATTTATTTTAGATTTACTATCTAATATGATTTTCACATGTTATAAGGTTGTCCCACAAATACATTTCTGCACACAGAGAGATCATTCATATGTATGTACTCCTGGAGTTTAATTTCAGGCAACATGATTATTTGCCTGTCTATTAATGATGCCTTTGATTGGTCATTATTTGGAAGTTAAAGGCCAAATGTAGCGTCATCGGTATTTAGCACTTTACAAGAAGGCCATTACAGACAATCAGTTGGACCAGAGACGAACACAAAAATCACGAGAGAGGACAATACACAAAAAAAAGCATAAACATCACTTAAGAATTTATCATGATGCAAAATGTATACCGGCGTAAACCCAGATAAAACAAGAAAGAAAACATACTTGCCGATGTACAAGTTTAAAATTTTGATTTAGAATAGAAGAAAATATACTAAGAGTTATTGAAATGTAAACTTCTGCAATGCATGGTGACACAGAGGGGCGTAATGTAAACTGTGTACCTTCTAATGTGAGTTATGGAAATGTAAACTGTGTGCCTCCTATGTAACACTGAAGTCCACAGTGGAGGACATGCTGTGAGTTATGAGAATGTAAACTGTGTGCTCTCCATGTAACACTGAAGTCCTCAGTAGAGGACATACCGGAAGTTATGAGAATGTAAACCGTGTGCCTTCTATGTAACATTGACGTCCACAGTGGAGGTCATACTGCGAGTTATGAGAAAGTAAACCGTGTGCCTTCTGTGTAACACTGAAGAGCACAGTGGCGGACATACTGTGAGTTTTGAGAATGTAAACCATGTGTCTTCTATGTAACACTGAAGACCACAGTGGCGGACGTACTG
>JAOXYI010131735.1:0-11774 GCA_028566495.1 Lithophaga antillarum | reverse complement strand
AATACAATAATGCGAGACGTTCGAAAAACAAAACTTTCAGTAACTGAATAGCATTAAGGCGGTAGTATAATATCAATGAAGGGTCCTAGTAATTCACAGTCCGCATATGACATCTGTATAAACACAAAAGAAAAACGACGCAAAAATAACTAATTAAGTTTATTTGAAGCAGATAAACTATTACACATATGATATACTAAGTGACGAACAGTCCTGTAAATATAAAATTTTACATTGTTATCAGAGTATTATTAAATTCCTCAAATCATCAAATTTTAAAGTCCGAATCTTGGCGAGAACTTTAAAATTTGACGATTTTACAAACAAGACCAGAGAAATCCAATAATTCACTAGTAACAATGAAATATTTTGTTTCTCTAATGATTGTTATTTTGTTTCTCTAATGATTGTTTTCAATGAACATAGGTACAAATCAACTGCAATTTAGCTTTTTCTCTCAGACTGAAGAAACGTGTGCTTCATATCATCAGGCAACGTCGCCTTTTTTCATGACATCAAAACTGAGAAAATTATCAGAGTTCTCATAACGTTAATGTGATAACTATTTTAACCAATGTTGTTCTTAAAATAAGTAGTACATACTTATTACTAGATACGAAAGTTAATTGATGCACTATATGGGCATTCAACAAATTATGTCTCATTAGTGGTGCTGGGAGCCAAAAGTTGAAAGTCCAAAGAAAATCAACTGTTGAAGAGCAAATGAAACATGTTGATCATTGATTATTCGCTTTTGAATATGTATAACAAAAATTAGAGAAACGGGGTATCGACCTGGATACCTGGACGATTAACAGATCTAATTTACACATTATAGATATATTTTACATACAGTATACAACATATTTGTTAGATACATATTCTTAATTTGATATCCAATGAGGTTTACAGGTACAAAAATAGCCATCGGAATGACAGCATATTCCCAACTGTACAGTGAATACTGACCAGTTGTAAAAGTATTGACCTTCATGGTCACATATTTTTTCACATTCTTTGCCAGAAATTGTAGTTAAACGCAGTCAGAAATCTTTCAGCTATATCTTGACAAGAACAATCTTCCATATATAATGTCTGCTTTGTACCAGACCAGCGTGTCTAGTTGGATTTTTACAGTGCTAGCTCACTGAAGCAATAGATCATTGTAAAACATGTCACCTAACTTGGACACATTATTCCGACTCCAGACTGACCAATCCTTGCTCCACCTCCTTGGCTTTAAAATAGAAAGCACAATTTTATATGTTTTTGGTTTGAGCCTATCGAGATTTGAAACCGGATCCTCCCCATACCAGGTGAGCACGCTAAAATCACCACAGCACCAGACGATGTAACCTACATTTTGAAAAAAAATAGGTCCCATCTAAGTCATGTTCACATTATTTCTACACGCTTTTGAAGTACTGCCCATTCTAATCTACATGACAAGGCACAATAATATGTTAAAGATAAACGTGTCGTGACCTAATTTTGTCAACAAATAGGTCAGTCAGGTCAAGATAACCGTACTTCAGCACACTTCTACAATTTTCACAATTACGGTGCATGCCTCAACTGTATTCAGAATTGCGAATGTAATGATGTATTACAACTATTCTTTTAGTATAGGACTCCTCATACGTAGCATACGGCCGTAGCAAGTAAACAAGAGAAAAAAAGTTGATTTCAGCTACACTGAATAAATATGTCCACATAATGACCTGCTTGCCATTGATTTGTCGTTGACACAAAACAAAACCCCAGGCCAAAATAAGAAAACTCCCATACTTTACAAAAGTTGAAACATGGCCCCTTTGACTCCTTATACATGTATTTCAAAAACCGTAAAAAATGCATAAATTCTGTTATATACTGCTCAAAGATCTTGAGACCAGGAATTTAAAAAAAAAAAGAAAGAAAAAAAAAAAAGGCTGACGAGAAATAAAAAAAATTCATGCGCTTAACGACAACAGGATTATTATGTCTAACAAGAAACAAGACTTCACTGAAAAAAAGAAAACAATCCTATATCTGAAGAAAATTGCAAAACTGGCCCATTTCACTATTTTATTTCGAATACGTTGTTAATACTTGCGTTAAATCTGCATTTTTTTTTTCACAAGGACCGCAGTGAAAAAATCCATCAAAATGAGAGGAAAAATAAGAAAACCCTGCACAAAAATAAAAAACAACAACTTTGTATCTCGAAAACGGTAGGATCAGAACCCCAGCTGTCAACCTGAATCTGTATAACAAGATATCCACAGAAAACAACTGCATCAAAATCTGTTAAAAATACGAATTTCTATCGTTTACCAGAATTGAAATTTGAGTCATTATATTTTACATTGTATATCTCGAAAAAAGAGAACGTGAAATCAGTTAGCACATTACTAAAAGGTCTTGCCGCAAGGAATTTTGGTGAAAAGAAACTTCATCAAATCGGATGAAAATAAAATAAATCTATAAAATATATATATGAATATACAAAAATCAGTTGATCCCTTTTTCAAAAACGGTAAGAACCCCATTGTAGAACTTGATCAGTATTTTGTGTCAGGAAACATTGTGGTTAAATAATTTAAAAACAGAGTCAATCTTCGGGAACACAAGTTAGAGCACGAAAAACAACTATTCACAAATGACGATGCCAACGACATCAGATCCATACAAAAGGACCTCATAAAATAACTAGGTCGCAATGTTCAAAATCTTAAATTTTAGCATGTGTCAGCAGTGTTCACAACTCTATGTTTGAACGAAGTGTTCACGACATCCGTCTGCCTTGAATTAACAAAAAGATTCTCATCGGGCTTAACTCCAAAATGGTACTAAGGGCTGACCTCAATTTCCAAAAGGGAAGATGTAACACATAGTAATATACTACCATACCCATTTATATATCTGAGCATACTACGGTATACCCCCAAAAATGCTTTTTTGTGGACTTTCGTATTTCAAGGGTCAGAAATCTGAAACGCCTAAAAGTGCCTCCCCGAATCGCATATAGCTGTAATTCTTTATAAATTTGGGATTTCAACTCCTAGCAACACCTTCCCATCCACTTTTGCCTTCAAATTTCAAAGTTCAAGGGGCATAAACCCGGTCAGTTACGACCGAGTAGGCTTTATTTTAAGTAAAGTTAGATTAACTGTTTTACATATTCACGTACTACATTTCAGATTTCAACTCTTATAGTTCCTCAGGAAAAAAATTGTAAAGTTGACTTCCTTTAAAATGATAATAACATTATACAGAGAAGTGGAGAAATATAAATTTGTGTGTGACGCTCATGGTCGCTTCACTACAGACGGACGACCGCATGACGATTATGTACCCAATTGTATTAATGTCTAGGATAATATTTACTTACTGAATCTTTTTACTACAAAAAATTCGACTAAAGAGTATAAAATATGAATATAATATTGTAACAGCATTACACAGTCAAAACACTGCGAAAATTAGACAAAAGTAAAAAACATTAAGAAACAAAACAAATAAAAATATATATAATTCAAGCAAGGTTACAAAAAATGTAAAAAAAAAAATCAAAAGTAAAACTTGTAACGTTACATTATAAAACAAGGGTGGACACATAAATGTCTCACCTGCAATTCAGCCAAGTTAAACAAGACCATGGATTGTGAAACTAAAGTCAAGGTTATGTGATATCTGTCAGACTGGCATTTACATTCCCTGAACAGTGTATGGACCAATGTGGTTGATCAATAAAGCATGGTTACCGAGAATGCAGCCACATAACGAAAACTTGACTTAAATTTAACAAAGTCACTGGACCATTAAAATGAGGTCAATGTCAAGTGACATGTGCAAAGCTGACAGGCACATCCCTTGATGAATGTGTGGATAAAATAAGGGTGCTCCCTGATGTATAATTAGTGGGAAATGGGGCTAATCACCAAAATTTGACATACATTTAACAAAATAAGTGAATCATGAAAATAAGGTCATGTGTCAAGCTGACATGTACATCCTCTGACGAATATAGAAAATAACTAACATGGTTGCCAATGATGTGTGGTTACTGAGAAATGGAGCTAATCACGAAACTTTGAAGTTAATTTAACAAATTCAGTGGACCATGAAAATGAGGTCATGGTCAAATGACATGTGTGGAGCTGATATGCACACCCCCTGATAAATGTGTGGACCAAATACGGTTGACCTATGATGTGCGGTTACTGAGAAATTAGGTTAATCACGAAACTCTGACATAAATTTAATAAAGTCAGTGGACTGTGAAAATAAGGTGATGGACAACTAACAGGTCATGGACAACTGACATGTGTCAAGCTAACATGCACATCCCTTGATAAATGTGTGAACCAAATATTATTTCTCTATGATTTGTGGTTACTGAGGAGTAGAGCTAATCACAAAACTTTGACGTAAATATAACAAAGTCAGTAGACCGTAAAAATGAGGTCAAGGTCAAGTGACATGTGTCAAACTAACATTGACATCCCCAGATGAATGTGTGGGCCAAATATGGTTGCATTATAATATATGGTCACTGAAAAATGGAGCCAATCACAAAACTTTGACATAAGTCTAACAAAATCAGTCGACCTTGAATATGAAGTCATGATCAAGTGACATGTGTCAAACTGATATGAACGTCCCTAATGAATGTGAGGACCAACTATGGTTAGTCTATGATATGTGGTTACTGAGAAATGGAGCGAATTATAAAACTTTGACGCAAAGTTAACGCCGTAAAAGCATACCTATGTCTCGCATTCAATGATTTTCTACGCAGGCGAGACAAAAAAGGAAATAACAATAAAAAAATCATGCAAGCCATTTTCAAACTGAAGGGTTCATTAAGTTTTAACTACGAATGTGTACATTACGCAACAAGGTCATAATCTCTTTAAAATGAGTGAGGAAAAAAAACAAAGTGGATTCGGAAGACTAGTGTAAACATTAACTATGAGTTACATTACGGTATAATTCCCTTCACAATGAGAAACATACAGAAAAACTAAAAATTTAGACAGGTAAACTATAGCATATGCTTGATCACAAAAGACTGTATCAGAGTGTTGACCAGGGTTTAAATTTTACGAAATCAATAAACCCTTACACTGAAGAATTTGGAAGCGTCGATTTCAGTTCAATCTGTGTTCAATTTATGATACAATATAACGTTTTCATCCGCTCACAAATCATAACAAAGGGTACTGCGAGCATAGCTCACAGACTAAATTACCCCCTCCCCTCGGCACCCCACTAAAACTATTTACTGTAAAATGAATAAGTACACATTTGGAAAATTTAAAATCCTAAAAAATATATTGTATGAAACTACACTGCATACTTGAAAAAGTTTTGTCGTTTAATGAAATTCCATATAACAGTTAGGAAACAGTACTGGATACAATATGTGACCCACTTTGCCTATACATAAAACATGACTACTTCCCATGTTTTCATGAAAGTTTTGATTATGGAAAATATTAAGAATATGGTACATAACTACACCTCATAATGAAGAATACGCTGAAGTTTTGTGAACTTCCATATAGTGGTTAAGGAGAAGTAGTGGATACAGCATGGGACCCCTCTCAACCAAAGTACACATAAAATGGCTGTTTTCTGGAAAATATTCAGTAATGAGAAAAATTAAATATATGGTGCACAACTACACTTCATACTGAAGAATGTATTAAAGTTTCATGAAATTCCATAAAGAGGTTAAGGAGGAGCAGTGGATACAATATGGGACCCCCTCATCAGAGCCTAAGTACATGTAAAAATGGCTATTTTCTGGAAAAGTTTGAATTTGACAAAAATTACATATATGGTGCACTACTGCACTTCATACTGAAGAATATGTTAAAAGTTTAATGAAATTCCACGGAGTGGTTAAGGAGAAGTAGTGGATACAATATGCTCCCCCTTTCACCCAGAGCCTAAGTAGATGTAAAATGGCTACTTTCTGGACAAATTTGATTTTTGTCAAAAATTAAAAATATGGTGCACTACTACACTTCATACTGAAGAATGTGCTAAAGTTTCATGAAATTGCATGGAGTGGTTGAGCAGGAATAGTGGATACAAAAAAATGGTTACGGACAGACAGACAGAAAGACAAACGGACAAACAGACAGAAGGAAAACTGATCACTATATACCTCTATTAAATGTCACACTAAATTTCTATTACATGCCGTTTCTTTATCGAATGATTTAGTCTAAAATAAAACTTTCTCAAATATAGGTGTGGTCGTCCATGGTTTTTATGTTGAGGAAAAGTTGTGCCACAAATAGACGATTTCAAAAATGGTAAAATTCTGCCTGCTATCCCGTGGGCAGCCACACCAATTCCAAGTGCTGTCCTTCGAAATCTGCAATACTTAGAATTAGACAATGAATATTTTCGAACAAAGAAAAATTAAAATCTATAACATACACTGAAAGATAATTAGGGATATAAAATTAGTGCATGACATTGATCTTCAAATCGATAAAGGCCATTACCATGATTACTGATTAAAGTCATTTGTGCTGATCCCAGTTTCTACATGAAACTGTTTTTCGTTACTGAATGATTTAATCTTCGAATGTTTCCTATTTATGGGTCTGGTCGCCCGTCGATGCTTAACTATAAGAGATAGGCACATGGTATATGAATATTTTTTGTTTGCAGTAAAATGTTCTACAAAATGGCTATCTCAACAATGGTAAAGTTTTTACCCCTACCCCTGAACATTCACATCCGTGACCAGGGACCTGCTTCCAAATGTGCAAATTTCATGGATTTAGATAAATATTTTGGAGCAAGTAAAATTAAAATACACTACACATACTAAAAGATATATTAGGAGTAAAAACTTAGAACCTGATCATGACATTCGATATTTTGGCTGTAATGAAGACAATTTCTCAGAGAGATCAATGATAATAACCCTAGCTCTATTTATCCAATGGTTTTCAAGTGATAATGATTTAATGCTACAATCAAACATGTCAAGAGGGAATAAACCCTAAATGATTGAATTTTCTACACGAAATTTTGGAGGGGTAATGCCACAAAGCCCTTCATATTTTGTACCAGGGATCATTTCAGTGCATCTTATAGTTTTAGAGGAGAAGTGCGAAAAAACCAATGTCAAAGACTAGGACGAGACCTTCGCGTTTGATCTTATGACCTTTATTAAGGTAAGAGGTCAAGAGGAATAATAGTGAAGTTCCCAAGTCTCTATAACTGACGGTTTTCGAGTTTCAGGGGCATAAAACTTCGAACAAATATGTAAGGGGCTGTAATTGTCACAAAAAGGCATCGACGTCTTTCGATCCAATATACCAAAGTTGCAGCAAAAGAACCGAAATACTTTAGACTAAGTTTTAGTCTTATATCTTTAACGATATCAGAGTAGTGGCATACAAAGGTTTTTGATGTTTGGAGAGATTACTCCGTAAGGGAACAGGATTCGGAATGTCAGGGTTAACAATGAAAGATTTTGGGACACTTATATATCATATAACGTCTTGTTATAATATGTCACGAACTCTCTGTCTACCACACAATAAACAACATTAGGAAGAGAAAAATAATCAGAAGAAATACGCCAGGGTCTGCCACTGTTTGTATAAAGATCTTAATTAAGTAAAATAAAAGAAATATATATAATAAACAAAAAACTGACAACAAACATAAACAATGAATAATATTTACAGAAGGGTCATTGCTATATTACTCAGCAGGCAGGAGCAGCACGACACTTTAACTAAAATATTTGAAAATTTATAATTCATTGAAATATTTGCCTAAATAACAGTAATATTAGCCAGGCTTTTTTCGTGCAACTGTTATTTTTAAGCATCGCGTACAGAAAAACAATACTATACATGAATTATTATTTGCTTTATCTGATATACATTGAATAGTAAAAGGTTGTAGTCAAAACATTGAGAACATATAAACATGGAGATCTTGCACAGTGAAGTCCATCTAAAGAAAATCTTTTCGAATGGTGAACAGTTTAACTACTGTTGGGAAACTCAGACTCGGACACATACAGATTCAATGTTTTTCCACTATATTAATACAATAAAGCTGACTGAAATTGACACTAAGACGATACATGCTTCAATAGAAGGATTAAATCTGTACTATTCCGAGTTTTTGTCTCAAGCAGTACCTAAGAGTAAATATAATGAGGATACTGAATTTTGGAAATAATATGTAACTTCATCTCATAATAATTGCCTACAAGCTTGTGATACCTTTGGAAACTAAAAGTCCATCAAGTAAATATTTAAAAAAATGTAACAAAATCATACAGATGGGATCGGTCCTAATATAACTTTCAAGGTAAATGTAAGAGCATAAATTTGGACTACTTCAATTTAATTTGTGAGTCAAGTAATATTTGTAAAAAGTAACAAGAACATACAGATTGGATCTGTCCTAACCTAACTTTATAGGTAAATTTAAAAACAGATATTTGGACCACTTTAAGCTACTTTGTGAGGACAGATATGACTGTTGTCTTCACCGCAGGTTAACGTGAAAAGTAGATATGGTCCAGTAAAAATTCTAAGAACATTATAGAAAATTGTACAGCATTGTCTGGGAGACTGCTTTTGTCTTCAGGACCATACATGCTTTATTTCCATCAGACAAATATGAAGTTTTCAATCGATCGGTTATGTACTTATGTACCGAGAAAAGGTTGTTGTTTTAATATATACATGTACGTACAATGCTATAAAAGCTAAATACTAAATATCAAACATAAATGCTACAGTGTGTATTAATTTACATAAAAATACAGTTTATCTAATGGATGTACATAAACGTACAGTATATCTAATGATAAAACTAAAAATAAATCTTCCAAAATTTTTAAGATCGATACAAAAATGATTGGATTAACTAAGCAAATGCACTATCTATAGATCAAAAAGTTGACCCGTGTTAAAATATTTAGTTGATTATTTGATATTTTTTGATACTTTATTTCACGTAAGGCAACAAATGTTTGTCACCAAATGATTAGTACACGATCACGTAGGGTAATGAAATATCTTCTGTCTTGTCATAGCAACGGTGGTTATATGAAAACAAAAGAATATGTATTTTTCGTTTAACACAGTCTGCAGATTTTTTCAGCTCAAACAATTTATGTTTTTTTTAGATATTTTATGGCAACCACAAAATGAGTACTTTCCCTACATTTTGTGTTTTGCTTTAACCTTTCTGCTGTAAATATGTTTAAAGATTACAGACTTGAAGCTGTCATATTTTAACATCTACTCCATTTTGACTTTCATTTGTGGAAACTCTGTAGCTGACGTATAGTTAATGGGCTTAACTAGCACCGGTCTATATAGGTTAGTAGCGAACAGGACTATAAAAACAGATAAGTTAACATAACATGTTCTGCGTCTATTTCTTTGGGATAAAAAAGAATTTCAAATTTCTGTTCTTAATTCTTTCAGTTCTCAAAATAAAAACAAGGGCTTTAAATTTTTTAACCTCTGCTTCTTGTCGACTGTTTTCCTAAGATTCTTGTTTTCACATGTGAAATTAAAAGATGTGTTGTACATTTGTAATGTACGCAGCTTCTCTTCAACATGCGAAGACAAGATCCCGCATGTGTCGGCTAGGTAATAATGGCGACAATAAGATGTCCTCTATGAAGATTTTCTTGTTTAAGCAATTCTCGTGACAACAGAAATCCTTCTCATAATGCTTTTTCTAGAGTATGAAGCAGATGATTTTACTAAGTGTGAAAAAATGTCGAATATGATATTGGCAATATAAAGTTCAAAGTTGCTAACAATAAAAAGTGATAGCTATAACATATATTTTAAATTGTGGTTCTACATTCAAACAAAAGCAATATGAGATGTTAAAAGCTTTTGCAGTAGCAGACAACTAAAGCGTCCATAGAAAAAAATAATGACATACTCCTTGCAATGTCTTGTTTTCTTGACCTCAATTGTCAAACTTTATGTCACTTAATTTGCTTTTGCGAATAACAAGCATTGTTGATGCAGTTGCACGTTGACAATGTTGCTCCAAAAGAGCCATAATACTTGCAAGATCCAACAGTTAGACAGCTTGTTACAAGCACATTTGTATATCAGTGTTTCATTGTTTCAGATTTCAGAGAAATTTGACACGGCACTCAGAAGGAGTTATATTGAAAAGTTCTATGTTACATGGCATCTATTCTAAATGTCATGGAGCCATTTTCCCAGCTCAGCAAACAGAAAAATCCACATCCTTACTTAGCGTGCATGTTTGGCATTACACAGATTTTAAGTAACAAAGATAAAATATATTGCAAACTAAAGAGACATAAACATTCTTGCTTTATGTAGCAGCACATTAAGGTCTTGTATCATGTTACATTACAACGTAATTTCGCTATATTTGGTTATACATTTAGAAACCTATCCTCGTTAAGAGAAGAAGAACATAAAAAGACATAATTTCAGACTTCTTTATAGTTTTTGTCTTTTAAATATGTACATGTACACTCCTTTAGCATAAAAATGGCGAAAATGATCAAACGTATCTCTATTACAATGACACGAAACGTCGAACGTTTTGGAATAAAATGCCATTTTCTTTCGTTTTTTCTTTTCTTTGTAATCAAAAGATGTCTTTACCAGCAAAAGTTCTTACTACAAAGCCTTTAATATTGGAAACTATTTTGATATGTTTTTCGTTTGAGCTTAGATTAAAAGTCATGAATAGTGCAAAATTAACAGATTTCACAGTTCCACTGTGTACAAAATAAGCTATTTTTGAAACTTTTTTTTCAAGTAAATCTATTTTCAAAATATTTAGATCATAATAAAAGTTTTTGATATCTTGAAAATACTTAGATCAGTATGGCAAAAAATTCCATCCATAGAAAAACAAACAAAATGCTGTTTTAGTATTAATAATGGGTGTAAAGAAATCAGAATAAATATAAGAAGCGTCCCGTTGCTCTGGCAGAAATTGATCATAAACATATTTGGGACAATTTTGAGAAACAATCACAAAACAGTTAAATAATATCCATTTCTGTCGAATAATTAAAAAAATACCGTTCATTTTGAAATGAAGTTCATGAACTATTTAAAACATTATTGTATATTTTTATTTCTGCATCGTCTTAAGTGCATAACTCTCAGAATACTAGCTGTATATATTCTTGTTATGACAAGATGACGAAATGAATATCAAATCAATAGGAAATAAGAGGTACTTTGAGCATAGCTCACAAATTAATACCCGCACGCCAACTAAACCTATTTATCACAAAAATATATTGTGCAAAACTACCCCGTATACCATAAAATGTGTTGAAGTTTAAAGAAATTCCATACTATGGTTAAGGAAGAATACTAGATACAATATGGCACCCCCTTAGCCTAAGTATATGTAAAATGGCTATTTCCAATGTCTTCAAGAAAGTTTCAAATTGTAGAAAAAAAATAAACATATGATGCATAACTACACCTCATACTGAAGAATGAGTTGAAGTTTTATGAGATTCCGTGTAGTTGTTAAGGAGGAGTAGTGGATACAATATTGGACCCCCTCACCCACAGTACATGTAAAATGGCTGTTTTCAATTATGAAAAACATTAAATATATGATGCGCAACTGCACCTCAGATTGAAGAAGGTGTTAAAGTTTTGTGAAATCCCATACAGTGGTTAAGGAAGAGTAGTGGATACAATATGAGACCCCCTCTCCCAGAGCGCAAGTACTTGTAAAATGGCTATTTTCTGGAATAT
>JAOXYI010131625.1:0-11775 GCA_028566495.1 Lithophaga antillarum | reverse complement strand
AAATAATTAATGTCCCATAGAATATTGACTGAAAGGAATTTTCACACCACGTCCTGCAATTTTTCAGCTGTATTGAAGCATCCAGTTTTTATTGGGGTAGGAAGCTGGAGTATCCCGTGACAATTATCGATCTTTCGCAGGAAAACTGGCAATTCTTGTCAGTTAAGATTGGTTTCGAACACATGTTTTCGCAAGTCAGACTCGAACTCACAAACCCAGCGTTGGCACACCGATGATATATAATAAATCTGACTAACTACTTCAAGTCTCACTTCCTTTAGATACTGCATTTGATGATCTTGCGCTTTTATTACATTATTGAAAATTTCAGTAATTTAGCAATGAGTTCATAAGGAGTATACACTTCTGATTCCACTTCATTTTTTTCAAATACATCTTCAATATTAATATAGTCATACTTTTATACTTTTCCGTGTTAATAAATGCACATTAAGTTTTCAAGTTTGTCAGGATAAAGGGAAGTAAGTCTATTAACATAGCGTCACTTTGGATGAAAGGTAAACATATTAAGTCGGATTATACCATCTATACTGGCATTTCTCAAGATGGACTTAATTATTTTACCTGTTGACTGAAAAATGACCACATGCGCAGACAAAAACTGAAGAATCTTCTAAAAATATTTTTTACGTATGAACACTCTTAACACATATAGCAATTTTTATCAAATTTAGATAGATAATAAAAATACGAGACATATTATTTAAAGGAAATGAAAAATGAGGTTAGACCGCTCTGCCACCGAGTAATCTAAACGTACTAATTTTAAGGGGTAGGAACAACTGTAAAGTAAGCAACAGAAAATGCAATGCCAAATAAGGAAAATGACCAGCAGTGAAGACCGTATCAAATAATTATTGAAACAAAGAAGAAAAATTCAACACATACAACAATAAAAATAGGGAGTCCAGATAGCCTGTTTTGATAGAGGCACTAGATGGTGACGTCTGAACTTGAACTTGTAGTAAATATGTGAGAATAATTGCTCGTTGTTGAAGGTCTTACTATGATTTTAACATGTAGAACAGAAATAAAGCGTTGTTGTTTTCTTTGCGATTTTGTCTAGTGTATTATGATATTTTGTCTCATGTTCATTTCCAGCATATTCCCTTCTTTTAATTTATAAGAATGCAGAACTCGTTTGTAAGTGTATTTAACGAAAAACATACTAACATTCAGGGATATGAGTCAAATATCTTTTCCTTGTTTTAAACCACACAAACGTTGAATCTAGATAAACATATTCAAACATCTAAATTAGCATTTGCAAAACTGGAAAGAAAAGACAGAAAATTGGACTATGTACATTCATGTACGATTATAGTACTTTGTCGTATATGAAAATATTGCGCTATAAGTAAATTCTTTACCTATGTCATATAAAGTCAACTTTAATAAATCTTAATACCACATACTTCTTTTTTAGGGAAGCTATAATATATATATGAGTTTAAAAATGCTTTCTCTGATAGTTTTCACACATTATTTCATATGATTTGTAATTAAACACACAGCTTAAAGCGTTACTGGATTTTTTTTAGATCAACTCGTGTTTAATGAACGTGTGATAATCTGGCAGATATTTAATGCATGTACGTAGAAAAAAATATTTAAAATCTGAAGTATTCGGGCAAAACTTAGCAATATTTCATATTCTAGGCATATCAGTTAACATTCAGGTTCGATAACTCTTAGTGAATAAGACTTGTGACTTTTCAATACCGGTTCAGGTTAACCCCTTTAAAACGATAACGGAGCGTACGGAGTACTGAAGTTTTAAACATTAGGTTTCTGATTTACTGTTTTCATTATAATTTTTACTTAAAATAACCTTTGCCTTTAGCTAAAAGTAAGACTATCCCGGTTTTGCCAGGAACACCGCCCCTCCTCCCCTAGCAATGATAACCTTTTAAAACATGATTAAGATAAAAATAAGTGGTATTCTTGCAAATTTTCAGAAAATTACAAAACCGTTCCAACCAATTCAGCAAATTTTCTAAAAAAAGCTCCGAGTTAATTACCTCGCTTTATGCGCTGCTTACAATTTTCGCCATTCTTAACTGCTCACATGCATCACAACATGGCATGAATCCAAAGTTGTCTGCCCTAGTAGAAGTGCTTAATCAAACTACACCCAGTGCTGTGTTAGCAGAAAACACCAAAGATTAAAAATTATGGCTGGGTTACAGAAAATTCAAATTAAATTTATCGGTCTTTTAAAAGTTAATAGACAATTAAATTAGTTGAAAATATTTAATATTAATAGTCTATTAAGACTAATTGACGCTTGTACAACCCAGTCTATGTTTTTGTCTCGGATATAATATGGCATGCCTTTTTCAATATAAGTAAAATTTCGGATTTCGTCACTTTCAGTTTAATACGTGGATTCGGATACTTTGCGGATGCGGATATTTCTTATTGTAAAAATCTTTGTCGGTTTTCTTGTGCTAAGTTTATTTTCCTCATCAATGATTAATCGATAAGTATTAAAGACCTTATTGTGGGTGCATATGAAAAAAGAGCAATAAAAACGTCACCTTTTTACTTAACATCTTTACTTAGTGTCACTCATTTCTAAATGATACCAATTTACTTTTGTATAATATTTGCATATTTGTTCATCTTAATGAGATACATCGGAAAAGTTTTAAAATTGGGGCTATGGACCAATTTTTTCCGTTATTTCACCGCAAAAATTCAGTTTTGAAAGTCTGTTTTAATATAGACATACGGTAAAATTTGACAATTTTAACATGAAATTTTTGCTTTTCGGCCAATATCACCTAATACACAAAATGTCGTTAATCCAAAAACTAACAGATGAAAGTGGACAAAATGTTAAATCCATTTATAGATCATGGATCGTCTTTTTTCCCCAAAACTTCAATAAATATAAGGAAACTGTATACGTCGAAAAGTTCTACTAAGAGCGACTCTGAAATATAGAAATGGGAATGCATTATTAAATTGGTACGTGTTCTTTTAACTGATATATACATTTACAAAATGTATATGTATCTATTCTATAATCTAGCATTTAATCGGTAAAATTTGTAAAGTACATTTCCGTAAAAGCATGAAAGAAACTTGTCAAGTCATTCATCCTGGTCTGCAATATTTTTAAACAAAGTACGAGTACATTAAATATAATTGCACAATTCTTCGAAACATATCATTGCAACATGCCCTCGAAAAAAATTAAATCAAGTAAATATTTACCAACTTAACGTAGACAAAAGCTTGTCACATGGGAAGGGAAGATACATGTATACCTACTTAATATGAACTCGAGTGGTTAAGGCAGTCTCACTAATTAAAATTAGGCTTGGATAGTATATTGGTTTATGCAGCACAAGTGTACTGTTCTGTTTAATCTTCTTCGACCTGATTTTGACAAAATCTTCTAATGCGAAAAGGTTGAACGCCAACAATATGCGGTCAAAGGGCAAAGGTCAAGGTAAAAGCAGTTTAAAAAAATTTGAACAGCTTTTTGGTTTCTGAGCACAAATTAGTTGTTCAACCATAATAAAGAAACTTTTGACATGAAAAGGTCAATGTCACTTTTACCTAAACGTTTACCAGTCACAAAACACCTTAGGGTATGAAATAGTATTGTCTGTAACAAATCGTGACGGCTGGGGCATATTTCCATATTTTCTTTGCGGCGTACTTTGACTTTCTTCCGCTTTTTTCAATACCCTTCTGTTGACAAGAATCAATGCAACATTTGAGGGAACTTACAACACCGAATCCTTTTGAGGTAATTTAATTTTACGGTATTGCATATTTTTAAACAAAATTTTCGGAATATATTAAGATGGTTTTTCTTAGTAAAAGCGCTTACTAAAATACCAAAGTATGCAGGATGTATTGTGTATACCAAGATTTGTTACATATTTAGTCATTTATAGCGATAATTCTCAGGCTCATTTAACATTACTGTAGTTTAAAACAGGAAGCGTGGTAAGGATCAAATCTCATTTTGCAGTGAAAAAAAAATTCTGTGAATACATAGTTTAAATTTGATTAGCCAGCGAAATATTATTAGAATCTGATTAAAATTCCAACGTGTATTTTCCTCTTTTGAAATTATATTAAACTTGCAGCACAAAATTCAGAAAATAATAAAAGGATCTATATTTAATATGGAAAGAAAAATCAGAATAAAAAGCAAGGAACAACAACTTGATCAAGTTGTTGTTCATTCATCGTACGAAATTCAGCTTAGACTGAATTCAGACTACAAATCGAAAAGAAGTGATAATATCAACGTCAATACTGAAAGGACAAATCACTGATAATTCGATATTTTGTTGTTCGTACGTAATGTTCGTCATTTATTTACAGTCTCAAAAAAATTGCGGTCTGTCTTCGTCGTCGTAGTCTGTAGACTATTGTGTTGCGTACTCCATCTTTTGTTCCCGGAGACCAAGTCTTTTAACATTTAAAATTAATGTTCCTTAACACAAATTATAGATGATGTTCAATAGTGGGGTATACTGATTCATTCCGTATTGGAAAAAGGGCCAAATGGGATTTTTGAATTTCGTATATGGAGTTTTTATTTTCTTCAGTCGATTTTCATGCATTTGTTTTTCATTGAATCCCTTGTGGTAAGATATGTCAACGGATTTCACATATGTTTGATAATTTTCGATGTATAAGGGGTCAAAGGGCCAATATTTTGCAAAATATGTTCATTTTGTTCTTTTTAAACCGATATCGGTGCAGTTTTTGTCTGGATTTTTCTGTTGGAAAAGTCTTTTTTGTAAACAGATTTTTAACATTTTTCGTCTGATATTAATTTTTTTGTGGCAAGATCTTTCAGTAGTGTGCCAGCTGATTTTATGTAAGTTTTACGGTTTTCGAGATTTAAAAGAGTCAGAGACAAAATTTCAATTTTTGTCTCGCCTGCGGCATAATCGCTGAAGGCGAGACATAGGGACTGTTTTTCCAGCGGCGACGGCGTTAACTTTCATTAAAAGGTGTATATCTCAGGAACTGCTTTACTTAGGTTAACCAAATTATGGCCATAGATACCTCATGATGTGTATTTGTCAGTCAGCCACATGGTACATGTCAGTCTGATATGTGTCATCTGACCTTGACCTCAATGTTATGTTCCAGGGAGAAATGTCAAGTTTTAGTGATTAGGTCAGTCACTTGGTAACCACTCGCGAAAGGTCAACTATATTTGTTATAAAAATCGATCTTAATGTGTACATGGCAATCTGACATGTGTCAGCTGATCTTGACATATTTGTCACAGTCCAGTGAGCAATGTCAAATTTTTGTGATTAGATCAGTTTCTTGGTAACTACTCATGATATGTCAACTGTATTATATTTGTGAATTGATCTTAATAGACTGTTAGTCTGACGTGTCACTTGACCTTGACCTCATTGTTACGGTCCAGTGAACAATGTCAAGTTTTGTTATTAGATCAGTTTGTTGGTAGCTACTCATGATAGGTCAATTGTATTCACTGTACGGATTAAATTTAAACAGTACATGTCAGTCTGACATGTATCATCTGTTCTTGACCTCATTGTCGCGGTACAGTGAGCAATGTCAAGTATTCCTGATTAGGTCTGTTTGTTGCTAACCACTCATGACAGCTCAACTATATTTGGTGTATGAATTGATCTTAATCGGTACATGTCAGCCTGACATGTGTCACCTGTCCTTGACCTCATTGTCACAGTCCAGTAAGCAATGTCAAGTTTTCCTGATTAGGTCTGTTTCTTGCTAACAACTCATGAGGTCTATATTTGGTGTATGAATTAATCTTAATGGGTACATGTCAGTCTGACATGATGTGTTACCTGTCCTTGATCTCAATGTCACAGTCCAGTGAGCAATGTCAAGTTTTTGTGATTAGGCCAGTTTTTTTTGGTAACTACTCATAATAGATCAACTGTATTATATATGGGAATTGATCCAAATGGAGACATGTCAGTCTGACATGTGTCACTTGAAATTGACATCATTGTCACGGTCCAGTGAGCAATGTCAGATTTTGTGATTAGGTCAGTTTCTTAATAGCTACTCATGATAGGTCAACTGTATTCATTGTATGGATTGATCTTCAGGAGTACATGTCAGTCTGACATGTGTCAGCTGACCTTGACCTGAAGGTCACGGTCTAATGAGCAATGCCCAAATTTTTACGATTACGTCAGTTTCTTAATAGCTACTCATGATAGGTCAACTGTATTCAGTGTATGGATTGATCTTCCAGAGTACATGTCACTCTGACATGTGTCAGCTGACCTTCGCCTCAAGGTCACGGTCTAGTGAGCAATGTCAAGTTTTGTGATTAGGTCAGTTCCTTGGTAATAGTTCGTAATAGGTCAATTGTATTTGGTGTATGAATTGATCTTAATGGGTACATGTAGGTCTGATTTGTCATTTATTTTATGTTCTGTGCTTGTGATTATGTCAGCCCCACAGTAACTATATACAGTAAATCATCCATATGGTCCATGCATTCATCCTGCGGTGTACATATCAGTTAGGCCGAGTTCAACTGAGACTAGAGTTTCCACTCTAGTTTGGCCGCTTTATCATTTTCCGACCCTAGGTAGATGCAGGCTCGAACTCTAGTCACTGTCGACTGACGTCGGACCAATCGGATTTCACTTTTTACCGATACCGATTCTGGGCCGGAACTGCGACTCAGGTTGGAACTCTTATCGTTCGTATGGAATCCGATTATACTCTAGGGTTTCAAGTGAACTCGACCTTAGAGACACGTCATCAGATCTTGAAACCATTTACATGATTTATCAATTTTGTTAAATTTGTGTTTCCTAATACGACATAAGGGAGCATGCGAAACATATTCGTGTGTCAACTCTTGTTGTAAAAGTAGGAATGTGTAGTTTTGTTACTTTCTTTGTCTTTTTTCAGAAGTTTCATATTATGTCAACATGAAATCAGTGATCAGCTGATTACTGTTTCCCTTTATCTGCTGTAGCTGAATACAGCTATTTTCTATTATAAGAAATAACTTCTATTTTAGAACAGAAAAATTATCGAACACACCACGCAGAAATAAATTCAAGCCATGAAGAATATAAAACAGTAAACGACAAACGTCAACAGAAAATCATTGAATGCCATGTATACCGGAAAAGCTCATAATTCTGGTTAATACGTTTGTAGCTTACGATTTTTAATGTGTTTTCAGAGAATTTATTGGACCTATTGTTTTGCCCACTTTAATGTTCCTATACTTATCATGATAAAGTGTATTACAATGTACACGACAAATAAAGACTAGTTCCTTTATGAATTCTAAGTAGAAGGTTTTTTTAAACATATTTGTAAAGAAAACAAAGTTTTTTTCTTTTCCAAGTAACAGAATGGTTTTACTTTACATGTAAATACCTTATACAATGTAAAAAAAAAACTTTCCTAATTGCCGTGCGTTGCGGATAATTTAATTTGACGTAAGTCAAAAATACACTTTAAAATACACTTTTACTTGGTAAATAACATTCTGATATACAAGAGTAAGTCTCTGTCAGGACAAAAAATGGTCTCCGGTTTCTTTAGGAATGAGAACAAGACAACTTGTTCCTACTTTTGAACAGAAATGCACATCTTCCTATGTTCTTGAACCCTGAAGTTATGAAATATTTTTCAGTACTGACTGCAAGATATTGGAATGTGTATTACATTAGGTCATCAGCACCAGACAGACCTGAATCACATTATTTTCAATAAATGTCAGAACAATACTTTTTGTTGTCACTTTTCATATAGATTGGAAAGTGTGTGTGAAAGTTAGTATCTGCCATTTAACAGGCCAAATTATTTAAAAAAATAATGACACTTTATAAAATTAGATTGTCAAGCATCTTATAAGAATCCAGAGTACTGAAGTTTGGAAAAATTAGGGTATTGTGACCTGATCGTGACATAAATTATCAAGTAAATACAGCTTGTCACATATACAGTTTTGAAAGAAAGGGTTTAACAAATCAAACTGATCAAATATACGAATGCGTTTGAATAGTACTGAAACACAGGTCATTGTAATCTCGCCATCACTATACCCACATTGATTAATGTGAAATGTATGTAGACAGTTTTGTTACGTGTCGCTCTCTGAGCAATTGGACCCCCGAGGGTACCCGGGGTATAGAAATAGGACTCAGGTTCTCCACCTTGCGGGGTACGACCCCTCCTAAACGGAATGTCCGCCGGTTGTGCGGGATTACAAATACACAACCAACGTCCGTCGGATGGGGACGTAAAATCCGAGGTCCCGTGTTGGGAGAATGCCACGGCCTGCACGTTAAAGAACCCTTGTAACAAAGCTCTTGAGTGGTCCGTAGGTGGCCAGTTGCAAGACTAAATCTTCCGCCCCTACCCAATGTATCGTCCTTTTAGAGTGGCAGTCAACATTTTCCGCCCAATGGTCTGTCCCATTTCGCGTTTAATTATCAGACGAGTATTGATTAACTTGTCCTCGTCCTGAATATAGCTGAAATATTGCTCGCTGGACGTTAAACGACAATCAATTAATCAATTAAACTAAAGAAACGCTGCCTTTTTGTCCCAGGAATTTGTAAAACTAATAATGAATTGGTCTGCTTGCTTCAGAGAATGTTATATCCAAGAATTACGACTATTAGATACATTTTATGTAGACTGATGTCCGCCTGAAACTAAAAAGTTTTGAAAATGTGCTTTTTTGGACTTTCAGATTTTTCCAAAAATCTGTATATATTGTCCAGTTAAGCTCACAATCAAACTTTATCCCACAAAATGCTGCTGTTTCATTGCTTTAATTTACGGTCATTAAAATAACGTATTAGAACATACATCTTAACATGGTTATGTGCTATTATCGGTAAAAACGTTACCCACCCCTTTCAAACCTGACAAATAAATGACAATTTTGGTTAAATAGTTTAAAAAAATGTATTCAGTTTACCTTTATATAATTTTAGTAGTATTTCGCCAGTAAATATTCAAAAATGTAAAATATTTAGTGAAGTTTTGAGATGTGAGCAATTTTATTACCACAAATACTGTAGAAAACAAGAAATTCAAATCTATATTTTTGGTTATTTCTTGAGATTCCAGTAGTAAGTATTAATAACTCTTCTTTTATAACTCCAACTATAGTTTGATATGCTATATCTTATTAACATCCATGTTAAACTACAAGGAAGAGAAATTCAACAAACCGCTCAGTCAGTTGTTACGAAGAAGCAGTATAAATTTGTTTACATAAACAGAAATAAACAATCAAAGATAACTAAATTAATTTTGTGCACAATATGCGCATTTCAACAAAAAATGTCTCGTCAGTTGAACCTTCGTGCAATTGTTTCAAATTCTTTGGAGTTGAAGCGTTGTAGAACCTCGTCTGTTTCTGGAGGCAAATGTCCACACTTGCTCGCTTAATTTGTGTGTAAATCTTTAAAGTAGAAGCAACAAACTTTGCTGATAGAAATAAGTAAGTAAATCCAGAATGATAGAGATGACATAAAGCACACGTGATAAAACAACTTAACTACTTTTGATACTATCGAGATAGTATGATTTGGGAAATAAATTTGACAGATTTATCTGTCCAGAAACCAGTCCGTACATTTTCCAAGAGGCAGGGGAGGGGAAGAAGAAGAATTGACATATTTGTTATGATTTAAAGGTGCAAATAAAATATAAAACAATTCTTTTATGTTTCGTTACCAAAAAAAAAAAATGTGTATTCATTATGAAATTAAAACAGCTATACGGAAACAACTATAAATGGTCTTTAGATAATTGTTAATATAGCTATTTTGTGCAAATCGAAATGTCAAAAATTACGTTTAAGGCCTCATTTGACTATCACTATTTATCTTACAATTTCATTAATATCGATTCCAACATGTGTGTGTGTGTGTGTGTGTGTGTGTGTGTGTGTGTGTGTGTGTGATTTATAATGTAGAAGTCTGATAATAAATGATTTTTTTTTAATTTATGAAGATTTAACTTCAAATTTCAGTAATTGCGAATAAGGCCATTGTAAAATATTTCTGAAAATGGTCGCACTTAAAAGTTGTTTTAGTATAAGATGACACGTTTCAACAGTTCTAACATACATTACTGAAATTAAATCAATAAAAGAGTTAGTTTTCCTTTCAGTATGAAGGGTCACATTACGATTTCTGACACGTTCGCTAGACGAACGCGTTGCAGTTTGTTCACGTTCATTAGACGAACGCGTTACAACTCGTTCGCGTTCACTAGACGAACGCGTTGCAGTTTGTTCGCGTTCACTACACGAACGCGATGCAACTCGTTCGCGTTCACTAGACGAACGTGTACCCTAGATGAACGCGTTCGTTAGACGAACGCGTTGCAGTTGGTTCGCGTTCACTAGAGGAACGCGTTACAAGTAGTACGCGAACTTCGCGTTGCAAGTTGTTCACGTTCGCTAGATGTTTGCGTTCCACTTGAATACATACTTCCCCTTTATGACTAAATGAACTCGTCTATGCTTATTTGTAGTGTAACCAATAGAACTGCACCTTGCACAAAGTGATGTTAAAATTATGGGATGTTAATTAGTTTTATGTGTCAAAAAAGTTTGTAAATGATATAAAACGTAAATTTAACACTAGTGTTGGAGACGATTTATCTTCAGATTCTGTTGTTACAAAACTCTCATTAAGTATTTTAAGTAAATTCGACCGTTGAGGCTCCAAATGGGTCTCCAGATCGATGTAGTATTAATCCTGACTTTTGAAAACTTGACAGGAGTGGGATTCATTTAGAGTTGACGTGTTTAAAATAACCTTCAAAATATGATGAAAATATTTTCGTTAGTAGCGGCACAGCGAATTTAGTTAATGCAATATTCGATATTTTGCTCAGGTGGAGATAACTCTTATGTTTACGTCATAACGGCACGCCATAACAACGACAGTAGCTACCGAACCAGCGTTCATTAGTATTTTATCAATTTTGAACATTATTTATTACCATCTAGAGTAATTATCAAGGCAGTATTGAAAACATATTTCAAAGGTTCTGAAAAATAATCTTTTCGTATGTCAACGAGTGATTTTTAGTGAGAAAATGGTGATATAACCGTTGTCAATAACACACAATTTTGGAAGGACACCCGTCTAACAGCTGTTCAACGAGAAAATGAGGTAAGATCTTAGAAAAACATTATAATGTGTCAGTACTGTACTTGTACCCATGGTAAATAAGGTGACGGCCATTTGATTCGGGGGGGGCTGGCAGATTTTGGAAATTAATATTCTGGGCCCCCAAGAATGTTCAGTATGTTATTAAAGGCCAGAAAAGTATTATTTTTAATGAAAACACAAATGGTGTCATTAGGCTGCCTTCCAGTTAACTTAACTGTAACCTGTCTCTAGTAACCTTTTTGACATAGCTGCTAAAGCTAGAGCTGGTACACAAAATAAAAAGGTTGACCCCTTTCCCAGTCTTCACGGTTAGTCACAGGCCCGACAGCCCAGGCCTGTGAAAATACCATCGGGCCTGTAAGAATTTCTCTTGCAGGCCAGTATCACCGTGTCCAACCGCTCATTAGAGGAGTGTGTTCCGCACAATGCGAGGAGCGTATCCTGAGACGGACATTTGAACAACCAAGGTAAGAGAATTTATTTTTGTTGCTTTACAAACTATATTTCACTCGAAATATATAGGTGACGGAAAAATGTAGTTACTAAGGGATGCAGAAAGACCACGTCTTCCGCAATGTAATGGCTATAA
>JAOXYI010131514.1:0-11775 GCA_028566495.1 Lithophaga antillarum | reverse complement strand
ACGTGAATTTGATAATGCCGAATTTATGTTGAAATTAGACCAAATATCGACGTTACTGAGACGATGAAATATGACGTCTTGAGGTTGAAATGATTACGTCGATTCAATTTCCAAGATCAACCAGATATAAACATGATTTCAACGCCGACACCTAACGTCGTACCAACGTTATTTCAACGAATAATGCCTGCTGGGTAACTTTATTGACGCACAATTCATTTATTAATCTAACTACATGTATGATGTTTTTTACAAATGCTAAATAATACTGTAGAATTATTTCTTTGTCATGAAATATTTTCGAAAAATTCTTATATAGGAGGAAAAAATCCATAAAACATTGTTTTTCTAAAATATGACTCTACAATTTTGTAAAAAAGTACGTAAGTTATCTCTTAATACTCAATTATTATCAGTGGGAAGTTATAAAAACACAGTATACTAGTACAATGACAAATAGGTGTCAGACGATTTTTCCAAAATGTATCGAAAAGCAAGATATTTATAATATTCTTCGTCCACCTGAAAAGTTGTTTACATTTTTTACGACGGTGTACTCGACAGCCAACGGCCGTCCGGGTTGCCGGTTGTCCCGTGTGCACCAGCTGAGCAAATTGTTAAAATATGTGAATATCTGCATCGAAGTAAAAATCATGTATTATTATATTAGTAATGATACATTTTTAAGTACAGATGTCCGTGAACTTTATAGATTTGCAATCACATTGTCTTTCTTCAAAGCAAACGCACCTAAAAATTGAATTTTAAAATGATTCGGTTTCTGAATGTTTTACAACTGCAACTCGAACTATAGATTAAAGTTTCTACTATTTTTACCTTTCATTTTGCCCCAATTGTAATAACGCTTCTTTTTGTTACCGTATATATTTAATCACCGAACGTCCACAGGGTATAGTCCCTTTGGTGGCTTTAAAACTGGGAAAATAATTATTGTAAAATCAGGCATTTATTTTATTTTTATTTTGGCATATTTGTAATGTTAAAGTCAAACATATCTACACTGAATTTACCACAAAATTCAGCCAAAGGTTAAATGTTTGTTCGTAGACTCTACTTCTAATGTTTTGCACCTTAGACTACTAGAGTGTGCCAGTTTGACCTGTATTATTTAGTAAGCGGGTAGTCTAAACACCGAAATGTACCGAAATGGACCGAAATGTACCGTAATAAGTAATGTTACATGGCAGATACCAAAAACGGTAACCATAAACATGTAACCAAGTCAGTGGTCATTCGAATCACCTTCATTTGTAAATTTTGTATGCCGTGTTGGTATTTGTTTAGCAAATAATACAATGTGATTCTGTTACAAAAACAACGTCAAACTTCATAGAAAAGCCACCTGTTCTGTTCATCAAATTATCACTACTCTCTGTGGAAAACTGGGAAGGGGGGTTGGGGGGGTATTATTTCTTCATGAAATCTTTTGCAAATCTTATGTTAATATGTATTAACCTACCTGTTACATGTTTATGTTTGGTTAGAATTATAATAATCTAAGAACTCCGAACAGTTTTACAATTTTGAATTGTAAAGTAATACATTGATCCTGTTTCCTTTTGTTAACTGTTATGGTGTAATAATGTTTCTTAGATTGTCCTCTACCAAATTTATACTTTTGGTGCCAATCGAAAATCCGAGATGTCATCCACCGCTGGACAAAGTTAACATAGGATTCAATGGGAAATGTCGAAAAGGTCTTTTTGCCTGAAACCACATCAGAGAATGGAAGTAGACTTATGTTCATTGGATGGTTTTCAATATATATATATATATATACACTTTTGATACCGATCAAAAATTCAACATGGCCGTCAGGACGAATAATGTGTTCTGGTTGCTGAAATTCCAGCAATCATTTAGTCAAAAACCAACAGGTTGGTGGAACTGTAATGTTGTTATAATATTTCTTAGACGGTTCTCGAACCAAATTGTACTTTTGATGCCGAAAATCCGAGATGGCATCCACCGCAGGACAAAGTTAACATAGGATTCAATGGGAAATGTCGAAAAAGTTTTTTTGTCGGAAACCACATCAAAGAATGGAAGTAAAATTTCACGAATTTTCATTGGAACTTTTCTACAAAATTTATACTTTTGGTGCCGATCGGAAATTCAACATGAACGCCAGTGCGAATAATATCTTCTGATTGGCTGAAATTTCAACATCTTGTCAAAAATAACATGGTCAGTGGATCTGAAATGCTGTCATAATGTTTCTTAACTGGTACTCCACCAAAAGTATACTTTTTGTGTTGATCGGAAATCCAAGAATGCCACCACTACGGGATAGAGTCTTCCATGAATGGTAATCTACAACGTTCATACTTTAGGTGTTGATCGGAAATTCAGCATGACCGCCAGGGTAAATAATGTGGTCCGACTGGCTGAAATTACAATAATCTTCCTGTCAGAATCCGAATGGTCAGTGGATCTTTAATGTTGTCGTAATGTTTCTAAGATGGTTCTATAGCAGAAATTCTTGTAAGGAGTATTCCTTCAGTGGTAACCTACAAAGTCCATGCTTGTGGTGCTGATCGGAAACTTGATATGACTGCTAGGATGAATAATGTGTTCTGATTGGCTCACATTTCAACCGTCTTTTCGGAAGGTTTTATTGAATGATATGCGAATAATCTGTATTTGATAAACAAAAATCACTTAAAAATTTTAATTTGCGGAGCATCATTAGTATTTCCAGTAGCTCAGCCTACTGCTCCAGATGCTGAGTTTATGTAAACCAAAAAATGACAATTTTGCTATATGCTTAGGTGAAATCAGATGAGCAATATAGGCTCAGGTGAGTCTATAGTTTACTACCCTCGCAGATTTTCAGGTTTTATTCGGCTTCTATCAAATTAACGCAACATACGAATATAACTAATTTAAATATTAATAAAAAGACAAAAGCGGACAAAATTGTGGTTATCTATTTTAACAGCTGTGCTACAACGAGAATTAGGATAACTGACTGTAGAATCGAATCATTTGTGCCATTCCCTATTCAAAAGTTTGTCACGGAAAAAATACTTCTTCTAGCATCAGACCTGCTGTTCTTTTTTCTTGTTTTCGTTTTGAGGACCGAAAACTATAAAAGAAACAGTTTAAAGTGACATCACACACTGAATAGAGTCCTATGGTTTATTTTAATTTAGTGTGTTTGAGCCTTTTTATTTTACGTGCTTTCGCTCGGAAAAGTAATTGGGCATATGTTTGGTCTCGGTGTGATTAGATTACCGTTCATGTATTTTTCATCCATTCATTCATGCTTTATATTTTTATTTCTCGTTTTGTTTTGTTTTTGTTTTTTTGTTTTTTGTTTTTTTGACGAAGTATACTTCTGTAGGACCCTTTTCCATAGATAATTACAAAGTCATTTTAGGAATCGAAAAAATGTACCAACTTAAAAAAACATGAATTTACATGTATTTTACGTTATCAAGGAAGTAAAGGATTGTGTAGACTTAAAGTGTGCGTAGTTCTCATACCATCTCATTACATTTTTTTCTTGAAAATGACTTTTCTAGCATAGTATTTCGGAGCAAATACGGACGGAGAAGAATAGTGTGCTCCGGAGTTTGAAACATACATTTTAAATGTTTTTTGATGATTTTTCTCAGTAACTATTGTAGGCTATTAAAATATCACGTTTGTTACCTTTACATATTATTTAAGTCTCCAAACGAAGTTTGGGGAGATTTATAGTTTTTGCCCCCTTTTTTCCTCTTATTATTATTCTTTTTTCTTCTTCTTCTTTTTCCCTGAACCTTTCCGTCAGTTTTCTCTAAAACTACGACTACATTTTCAATGAAACTTCACAGGAACATCCGTAGATGTGCATTTAGGTTTTGAGTTTTACGAAGTGGCTGCCGTTGCCATGGAAACACACACTATCCAGTCAGATTTAACACCGGTTTTCTCAGTAACTACACTTGGAATTTCAATGAAACTTCACAGATATATTTATAAGTGTACCTAGATGTGCATTTACGTTTTGGTTTTTGAAAAATGGCTGCCGTTGCCATTGAAACAGGCATTGTCCAATCAGTTTTAACATTAGTTTTCTCAGTGACTTCTAATAGAATGTCAGTGAAACTTCACAGAATCATTTATAAGTGTTACTAGATGTGCACTCATGCTTTAGTTTTTGAAAATGGCTGTCGTTGCCATGGAAGCAGGCATTATCCAATCAGCTTTCGCACCAGTTTTCTCAGTAACTACTAATAGAATTTCAATGAAACTTCACAGGAACATTTATAAGTACGCCTAGATGTACATTCTTGTTTTTGTTCTTGAAAATGGCTGCTGTTGCCATAGAAACATGCATTATTCAATCAGCTTTAACATCAGTTTTCTCAGTAGCTGTTAATAGAATTTCAATGAAACTTCACGGGAACATTTTTAAGTATGCCTAGATGTGCATTTATGTTTTGGTTTCTGAAAAATAGATGCTATTGTCATGGAAACTGGGATTATTCAATCACCTTTAACATCAGTTTTCTCCGTAAATACTATTAGAATTTCAATGACACTGAACAGGAACATTTAAAAGTACGCATAGATGAGCATTCAGGTTTTGGTGTTTGAAAAAATATCTGCTGTTGCCATAGAATGGGCATTGTCCATTCAGCTTCTATATCAGTTTTCTTAGTAATTACTGACATAATTTCAATGAAACTTCACAAGAACATTAATCAGTAGGCAAAGATGTGCATTCATGATTTGGTTTTTGAAAAATGGAGCACATGCTTGGAGTTTGAATGCTTTCGTTTGGGAGACTTCTATATAATCGATAGATAATAAGGTTTATTTTTTATTTTATTATACCCTCCCATAGTACAATGCAAGGCAGGGTTTATAGGACTCCTCTTGTTCGTCCGTGTGTCCGTACGCCAGTCCGTCTGTCTGTTCGTCTGTCCGTTCGTCACAGTTTTTTTTCTCTCCGACACATTTTGATCTTTTCCTTTAAAACTGCGTGAACAATTTCAACGAAACTTTGGCAGAATAGTTATTGGGTGGTTCTCTGTTAGAATTTTTCCAAACAGTTACTATTGCCACTGAAACCAAAAGAATGAAAAATTGCAAAAATGTTGAGTTTTTATAAACTGCTAAACCAATCTTTCTGAAACTTCAAAAATAATATCCTAAGGATGGCTAGATGTCCATTAAAGCTTTTGTTTCCATATGACCAGTTCAAGATGGATGCTATTGCCATGGAAAAAAATGATTTTTTTTAATTTTGATATTTGTTATCCAAACTTAATGAAACTTGACAGGAATGTTATTTAGGACATGGAGAAAAATACTGAAGTTTTCAGTTGTCATAATGGCTGCTATTACTATGATAACAAAAAAATCGATATGAAAAATCACAAATATGCTGATTTCACAACAACTGTTGACTGGTTATTATGAAAATTCTAAGGAATATTCCAAATAACATGAACTTCCCAAGACTGTCATTTAGGATGTCTAGAGATGCATGAAAGGTTGGAAGTTTTTCAAATGGCTGTTGTTCCCATGGTAACCAGAAGATCAGAGTAAATAAAAACACAGATATACTAATTTCATGATACCAGTCTTGGGGATAGAATAGTTCTTGGGAGGTTGCCTTTCAGTTTTAGTTAAATTATCCAAAATGGCTGCTGTTGCCATGGAAATCGAAAGAATTTTAAAAATGCAACAATACTGATGTCTTCTAGATGTACCAAACTTATCTGTACATATGAAACGTCAGAGAAATATTCCTAGACGGCTTTTATTTGGATATGACCAAATCAAGATTAAACAAATTAAAAAAATGGTTAGAGGCGGGGTATCTCTCTATGATCGAAAGATCACCGTCTTCTAGTTTTATTTATTTGTTTATTTATTTATCTATTTATTTATTTTTTAGCATTATAAATTTAACAGAAGGCGACGATCTGCATATTTAGTGAAAAAAATACGAATACAAAATGGATCAAACTACACATGTACATAATGACGATCAGAAAGAAAACCATAAAACAAAAGATGACGACAATATAAGTGATGATATTAAACAGGAGACAGTTCATGACATTAACAAAGAAACTAGTGAGGAAAAACAGGACAATAATCTTGATAAAATCGTAGAACAAGAAAACGAAATCAACAATAAAGGAAATCAATCAATAGAAATTGATCGCTATAAAAGTGATGAGCAAACTGATCATTGTCAACAAACAATACCAGATTTTGAAGATCTTCCTGATAAAATATCTTTTAAAATATCTTTGCAAGATTGGAAATCTATCAACATAGAAAGTGTCAAAAGAGGACGAAAATTATCAAAAAACTGGATCTCTATCTTTTATAGATATCTTGCAGAGAAAGCTCCTTATTGTCCATTGGTTAGTAAATATAACCATGTCAAATCGGAATCGTCGCGTAAGGATGGATGTGTATTTTTTATCGGAATTGGTCAATGTTCTGTAAAAGAGTGCGGAGCAAAATTCCGGTTCAAAATCAAGAAACCACCAAAACCTGAAAAAAGAGTTAAAGTATATATGGAAGCGTGTGGTGCAAAGGCTATTAACCATCCTTTTCCGACGAGAAAATCACGTCCTTTTCAAGCAGAAACTAGAACAGAGGCCAAACAAAGAATAAAAGAAATAGGTCCAAATAATTTCTATTATGAAGCTCTACAAGAAGCAAGAGAGGAATCACTGTCGGCTGGTAATTACTCTGGCGTCGGCAATAAGCCCGTCCTGCAAAAAATGGCATCTGAAATAAACTGTGATGAGCGACTGCATTCAAACATGATGGACGAAATATCGATAATCAGAGATGTCTATATAGCAGAAGATGACACGTCTAAAGAATTTCCAGGATGCATACAATTCTTTTCTCTGACACCTTTTACTGTTCACATATACACAGAAGAGCAAATCGAAATCCTTTATGAACTAATAAAAGAGAAGAAAGGTATCATATACTTTGATGCAACGGGGACACTTGTATGTAAAATACCCAATCAAAGGAAAGACGTATATTATTATTCCATGCTAATAAAAGGTGTACAGCCTGGTGACCCCCCTCTGCCCGTTGCTGAAATGCTCAGCAACAGTCACACAACGCCCGATATCGTAAATTTTCTAATGAGACTGTATAGATCGTGTTGTGTTCTACATGCCGGAATGCCTCCGCCTACTCGTATTGAAGTAGATTTCAGCTGGGCAATGATTAATGGAGCCATCTTAGCAATGAACAAAGAAAGTGCTTCTGCTTACATTGCTCGTGCTGCCAAAATTGTTCAAGGACAGGATGATATTTCCTTAACCAGAAAGAAAAGTGTAGTGCACGTATGCAGTGCCCATTTTATGAGACGAATGTCAAAACATATAAGTATTGGTTGCCTGGATGCAGGTTTGAAGAAGTTCATGCTATACTTCGTAGCCCTTCTGGTTAACTGCACTACTTTTGAGAGTTTTAAGGATCTTTTTCGCAGCATATGCATATTACTGTTATCACCACAGGAAAGTTCTCATGCAGAATTTGAAAATACATTAAAAACAGTAAGGAATAAAATTCAAAGTCAAAATTTGGAAAGTGAAGAACAGGAACAGACCGAAGATGATAAGCAAGATGAAATGGACATAACGGAAAATGAAAAGCATAAAGACTCGTTCTTTGGAAGAATATGCCAGACAATTAAAGCCTCTGTGGAAGAGGAAATTACGTACAAAGAAGAAAATGGTAACAGAAATACCTATTATTCTGAAAACTGTATAAAGGTATTAATGCAATATTCCGGAACCGTACCTCTTTGGACAGGCTTACTTTTGGGAGATATCAGTAGACACAAATCGGAAGATGTAGCACCCCGTCTAATGCATGATACAAACAGTCCTGCTGAAAACTGGATGAAAATCCTAAAAGTGAATATTCTTCAAGGAAACAAACGGCATCGTCCTGGAAAGTTGATACTGAAGCTAAATTCAAGTAGAAAAGGGAGGATTAAGGAGTTCAAACTCTCGAAGCAAGATGAGAAGTTTCAGTCCAAAGATAAAATATCTAGAAAGAGGAAGAAAACAGATGCAGCTGATGACCTGATGCACGAGGAAGTTTGGAGCAAAAAGAAGCCAAAAAAAGGAATTTACTTTCAATCTCCTAGAAAAATACCGTCTCCTAAAAAGAAGAAATACACAACTGGTAGTAAAGAAAAGAGAAAAGAAACAAGAAAAGAGGAAAAAGTTGATAAAGGAAAAGGAAAAGAGAAAACAGTCCTTCACTGGGGAGGAAAGATGAATGTTGAAGGAAAAGACATTTATTTGTCCAACACATGTCCAGTAGACAATCTGTTATATTTTGTGTACCGTATACTCGACCAAAATCCACAACACTTACAGTGGTTTGAAGACATAAGGCCTGAATTACCCGTATGCAACATCCTTATTGAGATATATAACTGCTTTAATAAAAAACTGTGGGATGATGGAAGACGATTATGGCTTGAAACATATTGTAACATGTCAACAGCTAGCACACGCTGGGACTTGTGGGGTAGTGAGGGTGACAGATTTGTGTTACCATTTGCTGCAATTCAGGAAACACAGAGAACGTCTATGTGTAGCAAAAGTCGATGTCCAGTGAAAGAGAAGACATGTACAAACAGAGAAATTGGTTTAGGGTGAGGAAATTTTGTAACAGTTGTTATTCTGCTCAATTTGAAGAAAAAGAAATTAAACACACACACACACACACACACACACACACACACACACACGATATTGATATGTTGGTTGTGACTCTACAATGTACGTATTATATCTACGAAACTAAGAAACGGGAAGAAAGAGGAACATTAGTGAGACTTTCCCCACCGTTTCGTGCCGTGTCCATATAACGATATAACGTGCATATTAAGTGTCAACATACAATGTACTAATATTGTGTTTATCCAGGAATTCAATTTTGAAAATTACACGTTGACAAATTTTTAAACAGTTTCTTTTGCTGTGATTTCCCCCTTGTTACCGTTGATTCTGTGCATGAATTTACGAATAAGTGTATAGATAATTCTACGAGATCGACAAAATGTTGTTCTCAAAATAGGATTTTCAGAAAAACTTACTAGTAACAAATTCAAATTGAGGGAATAATTAACATGAAAATTGACAAATAAAAAGTCACCGGATATTAAGATATGCTAGATATCAGTTACAGTGTGAAATCAAGTTTAATCTGTGTAGTCGGTAAAAGATGAGGAGCTGTAAAACGTGTTATTAGAACAATGACTAAATAACACGAAATTTTATTTACCCGCTTTATTACTACTGAAAATAATTCAAAAATTATTGGATAAATTGACAGAGAGTTATGATACCTCAGAGAAATTAATTTAAGGCAAATTTGACATGCTTCTAAAATTTTTCAGATATATCATCAGTTATTGGTAGATTCTTGATAAAGGTAATTGTAATATTTGACGTCATACACAAGAAAATTATTTCTACTCAGACGGTTTGAAAAATAAAAAAAAATATGTGATGAAGTGTATATAAATCAGCGCCATCTAATGACGACTGAATTGTCTATATTTTCAACAGTGACATTGGGTGTGCGTAACTGTTAATTACTTGGCGGGAAATTGGGTAAAATTGATCACCGAAAACAAAAGCTGCTGACAAAAATTACTAATTATTGGTATAAAATATGTCCCAAACCACTGTCTGGTATAAGTTTTATATAAAATACCATACATGTATAGGTTAAAAGATTATGTTAGTCTATATATTGATGTCATAATGTGCTGTCTGTGTAATATTGATATGACTTAAGGGGCCTTTTCCATTATGCGGTTTATAAACCGGAAAAATGGGTTTGTTCATGGTTTCCTGTCTGTTATGAGCTAAGGAAAGTTGGGGTACCAGATCCGGGTTCATCTGGTGCGAACCCGTCAATGTAAAAGGCGCCTGGTGACTCTAACGTCTTCGCCACAACGTCATAGTTGAAAGTCGTGATTTTTACACTTTATCAGCTATCTCCACCCGTTTGAATTCTTCTACCACGAAACCAAGCCTCATGACATTGTTTTTTATTTTATACAGATCGATTTGTCTTTTCATTGTCATTTAAATATTTTGAATCCAATTGAATAAAAGTGAACGTTTCTCGCCAAGCAGGAATTTAACATTTTTGTCCACCATTTTTACTTTATATCTGTTTTATGTACTTGATTCTAGAAATATACTTTAATTTCAAACACCTAACAGAAATATTTTATGCAAAATTCAGAATTGTCCAAACGACCGACTTCAAAGTCGTAAAAACGTCATTTTTACCCCAAAACTGAAAACAGGACAATCAATCAAACATTTTAAACTATGACATTACTTTGGTGATATTTAAAGCCTGAAGCTTTAAAGCTTGTCCCTGAGTGCGCAAAATGACTACTGTCTGTCAAATCCCTTATGCTGTTTTTAGAATTTCGTTTTTCGACCCTGCATATCTCAAGTCCAAAATGGATAATATTAGAAGGTAAAAGTGGATGAGGTCTTGTGAAAGGCTCTAAATCAGTCGCAATATCTCATACAAAATTTATATCCAAAGTTGATGTTTAATATTTGTTATTTCAAAGGGGTGGTTGTTCTTTCAGCCGTTCTTCAGATTTAAATTTGACACTTTTTTGGAGTACGATTATTTTATTTTTTAGTTTTTAAAGTTTTTTTCGTAAACAAAAATTTATTCATAATTAATTTTATTCGTACGGTGGCTGGTTTAGGACGTTGTTATATTATATCTCGTTATAATGACATCTTATCTCGTTATAACGAGATAGAAAAAAACTTCGACGTCATAAACCAGCCACCGTACATGTGAGCTAACTCGTCTCTTCGCTATCAATTCAGTACATCAAAATTATAACCAGCTTTATGTGCCTGAAAGATATATCGAGATGCATGAAAATCCACGTTAGCGTTTTAATAATAATAATAATAATAATAATAAACTCTCTCTTTTTAAATATAGAATTTGATCCTACATTTTTTATAAGCACAGGTCAAGATTACTTCCAAATATGGATTCTGAGTCACAAAGGTTAAAGTGCTGTAAAACGTTTATATATCACTAGGAGAAAATCTATGCATGCGAAATTGTGTAGAATATAAACAAACAACCATAAAATTAGCACCCCTTGACCAGCTGAAAGTTTACATAGAAAACGATGGAGAATGAAACGTGTTAAATTTCAATCAGCCACGGCTGAAAAACGGAACATGTAGAATTATTTTGCCTTTGTATACACAGCTGGAAAAATATATAAAAATCTCTTATCTTCTAAAACTCGAGGTGGTTTGAAACTAAAATTGGTAAGATTGCTGAACTAAAAAGCCTGTTTTTGTTTCAAACAAATTTCAAGTTGCTTGCAGCTAGTTTAACACAGCAATTTATATATATATTTGTTTAAAACTACATTTTCGAAATAGCTGGGTTAGTAAGAACTAAGTTTACAATATGGCCACCAGGGCAGAAGTGTGTAATTTGTAGTTAGACATAGGTGCTGTAAATTGGAAAACAAGCAATGGAGCATCTTTGTTATCATATCCAGCTATCGCGGTCGTCACGTGACTCGCTCAATTTATGGTTACCTATAATGGCTAACGATTAATTATAATGGGAGTCAACGGGAGGGTTATAATTAAACCCTCATATATTTTTTTTTATATATTGGTTTTACAAATTCTTCCAACCCCTCTTTCAACAGCTTTTTACTTAAGTTTAAGTTGA
>JAOXYI010131403.1:0-11776 GCA_028566495.1 Lithophaga antillarum | reverse complement strand
AGTTCCCAAACATTAATTATTTTACTATTATTCTTTGTAAATATTTCAGAAAAAATAATTCATAACAAAAATTATCTTTGTTCAAAATATAAAAGTTTTGTTTTGAAAATGAAGCTGGAATCTTAATAGTTTAAATATATGCATTTTTGTTTTGAAACTTGCACAACTTTCATAATGTTGCAAAATATTTAAATCAGAGTTTAATGTTGAGATCTTTTAACACCGGGCAAATTGTGTTCAAAATTCTGGTTCTGAAATATTTTTCTGCCATTTCGAAACCGAAGGTGTAGATTGTAAAATACCGTATACTTTAGCTGAACATTACAGCTTTATTCTCCAAATAATTTTTAAAGTTTAGATAAAGATATTTTTTTTTATAATTTTTTTAAAGTTAAGTCCGTTTGTATAAAGAGTAACAATAAAAACGTTTGTTTTTACGAATAATAGGGAGATCATGTTTAGGAAGTGAATTATGGCAACATAGCGCCACTCCATTCGTTAAAATAAAACTTTTTCTTTTATGACATGATGTAGAACTTTGTCTCATTCTCTTAAAGGAAACACTGTAATATGGGGAAAAAAAAAACAAGAGAATAAAAAAGTACAAGAATAGCGTAACATTGGTAAAATATTATTTGATTTTTTGTGACAGCACGTAATGGTTATTACATTAAAATTGCAATTAATTATTACAATAATGAAATATGAATTCTTACCATTCATTTAAACATTCCACGAGACCCTACATTATACAAAACTGCAAAATAAATAAATAACTTAAAGACTGTAATACCGTATATGTTCTTCTCATACATATAGATACGATTTTGAAGCGTTCACTGCAGAGCTATTATATTGGTGGCCGTTGAAACGGTAACTGTTCAGAAAGATCTTCCGATCGTTTGTTTAGTTCCTTCACATCGTCCAAAAGATTTTTTAGTTCTCTTTGACGCAGTTCATTTTGCTTATAGGCTTTTGCTAGCAACGTTGCTCTCAACTCCACGTCAGTCACTTCCGGTGTAGGCGCATTGAACACAATCGCCGGCATATCAACAACGATCTGTTTCCTATTATTTGAGTCTTTCCCGTCAGCGGGGAAATTCGGATCTTGCTCAAGATTATTGATACTCTCGCCTAAATGAAGTCTTCGAAGTCGATGCCTCCGAATGTCTTCTGGGTTAGTCACAAGAGCCTTTCCGGTTACCGGATGTATCATAGGTTTCCGTTCAGGAACTCTCTGACTTGCACCAAAATATCCTCCTTTATATCGATATTCGTCACTCGGAAACTTTCGATTCTCGTCGTTATCACCCGATTTCAAATCTTTATCCGACTGCTTGTCATTTTCAGTGTTTTGTTTTCTATTTTCATCGTTTGACATTGAACTACCATTATTTTCATCATCATCCGAAACAAGATCATCTTGAGCAGTCGGTGTATTTGACGGTAAGTAATAAATACAGTAATATTCTTTTAATTTGTCTATATTTAGCTTATCATGATCGCCCATTTTTTCAAACTTTACGGCTTGCGGAGTCAGAGTTAATTCATCTAGATCTGGTCGTATAACTTTCCGTACACGGCCTCCTCTATGAACATGTTTGAACGGATTTTTGTCTATGTGATCTGCACTTAAACAAGATTTCTTCCTCTGAAGTGGAGAAGTATCGAGAACTAACTGTTGGATAGATTTCCGGGATTTTCTACCAATATTTGGTATACTACTCGTTGGTGTCATTGGCGCAACGAGACGTTGCAAATTATTCCGAATAATACTTTCCTCTGTTGATCGTGTGGCTGAAGTGGCACTTCCGGATTTTTCCGATAATTGTGGAGTTCGAGAGGTTTGCGGTTCTATTAATTGTTTCCCTTCAAGCGGATACAGCTCTGGAGGAAATTTCTTTGGTCGACTTTGCTTAAATTTCTCTAGTGTTGTAATGAATTTCTTACTGTTTCCATCAGAATGTTCAGCAGCTTGTCTACCTTTTGTTTTGTTTGGTGGGGTTTCCCTATTGCCTTGTTTTGCGCGAAGCCTTTCTATTGCTTGTGCAAGATTCGTTTGCTCTTGATCAATGAGGTTATCTCGAAGACTAGACAATCGTTTCAGATAATCAGCATTATGTTTGTACGTTGCTCGTGTGTCTTCGTACCAGGACATATTCCGAGATTTCCTAGCATCCAGGTTTGTTTTTTCCATCAACCTGAAAACATTACAAAATATTAAAATGGAAGCTCGAGTTATCCTATGGTATACATTGCGTTCTCTTAACCACACTGGGTTTTCTGTCTTCCTGTATGCTATATTTTCCAACAAAAACTAGCCCACATATAAACAAATATTAAAAACTGTTTTGAAATCGAAGATTTGAGAGAATCTTCAACCAGGATTTATTTTTTAAAAGATAGATCGCCATCTTTGATTTCCAGCATCCTACTAACTTAATTTTTATTGCTGTGTGTGTGTGGTTTGTTTGGTTTTTCTTGGGGCGGGGGTGTTTGTTTGTTTTTTTTGCTTATTTTGTAATTGTATAGAATTTAAGCATTGAAAATGGCTGATTCATCATCGGCATGCTGTAGACTTTAAACCTGAGAAAAAGAATCTTTTAACGTTAAACACCTGTCTGAGTCTCCATTTGCTCCAGTTATACTTTTAAAAGATTTTGAAAATGAAAATAACCCCACAAAAAGTGGAAACTGATTTCCTGATATATCATCTCTATATAAATTCACAATGGAAGGATATAGATGTAAATGAACATGGGACAAAAATCTTGTAAATACAGGGTAAAAAAAAACCACACATGACGATTGATTTAATACAATATTTCCAATAAAAGTTTAAATGCAAGTCTATCTAAGAATTAGGCAGTATGCGACACATGCACCAAACAATTGCACAAAGATCTAGGTCACTCTGTACTAAGGACCTCATATAGTGCTTAATGAATGAGGGCTTTTCATTTATGCCAAAGTAACTGGAGTAATAAAACACAAAGAACGCATCAAAAAGTAGAAAATTTGCGGATAGACCTCTTAGTTTCTTCAAAATTTATGAAATAGGCTACAGATTTTTTTTTTGTGCGTATCGATAATCAATGATTTTATACTATTTAGTCTTACCTTTGACCCCATGTGGTCGGATAATGGTCAAAAGGCAAAAGTTGATTTTTTAACTTTGACCTTTGACCTAAACTGTCAGTTAATGACCATTTTACAGATCACTTCAAACTTGATCCAATACTTCCGTCCCAATATATCTGTCGTAACTTTTTTTTCAGTTTCAAAAGCTGAATTTACACTCAAAGTGGTCAGTCATTAACACTGCTCATTAACTTAAGCATCGGAATGCTATCACAAAGTAAATAATAAGTTTTGTAAATATATTATAAGTTGTGCATAAGAGATTTTTAATAACGGGCAAACGGAAAACATAGTTGAATGCCTCCCGCATACTCATCTTAGTGTTGCTCAATCTTTGGTTTTCTGTGTAATGTTTTGTGAACCACTGTTTATCTTTTTGTCTTTTTTTCTTTTGGCCATGGTGTTGTATTCGTATGATACCAATTTCAGTGCGCATGACACGTGTTTCTGGAATAAGCTTCATCGGGTACGCCCGAGACCAAAAATATTGGGAAGCCAAAATACATGAAACGTTCAAGAGCATCAAACCAAAAAGGACCTAAACAGAACAGCCAAAACCTTTGCCTGAGGGAGTTGTAACCTTAGTTTTAGTACAATTTCATAATTTATACACTGAAATTTACAAAGTTGTCTGTCCTCCTTCGATTTACGGTTTCTGATTGCTCCCTTGGTATCTTCAAACTTTTCTTTTTCCCAAGTTAAGGGTTTTGGAGTTCGGTTCTCCCACACAAACGTTTGTGGAGAGCGAAGTAGACTCAAAAACCCTTACCTTGTGAAGGTGCAGCATACATTTTGTACTTTGTGCGGATCTTCACATGGATTGTCGGTCATTTTGATTAAACTTGCATTTTGTTTGCTCTCTCATCTTTCTGCATTAGCACATGATACGAAAATACTTGATGAAATGCGTTTCCAATATATGTAAATTTATTTAGTTCAACATTGTATAAATCAGTATATTGAACTTTATATAAACCAGTATATTTCAACTTCTTAACTTACATTACGTAATCTGAAGACTACTCGTCTTCTCAATATCGACAGAAAAATTCTCAACCACAATCTCCCCTTTTCTTTAAAAAAAAAATAAGAAAAATGAAGAAAAAAGACAAATAGAATTCTGCTTCAATCAACACGTACATTTGTACTTCTTATAAGATCATAATGCATAAAATATGACTAAGTAAACAAAATTATTGTTTGATACAGGTAAAACATCACCCCCCTACTTTTCAAATCCAGAAAAACAAAAGAAAACACAATACGAATATCTTTGCTACCCTGTAGAAACCAATATAAAATAAGAAAATGTGCTTGATATCTTTCGATTCCCTTTACCTAAAATAGGAATATATTGTTCCTGTCGCAAACCATTTTTTAACCGAAATAATCGAAGGATTCTCAAATGCCAAAAATTGTTCGTTAAAAACAAATTTTACGCAGTTGCGCGTACTTTGTAAATAAAATATGTGTACTACTGATAATCTCACACATAATGGACTAAGATTAATATATACCAAACTTACCGTGGAAATTTGTAATTGTTTTTATCGTTGTCAGGCATATTTTTTGAAGATTCAAACGAAGCTGCTATGTTAATCCTTGGACATTTTATTTTCTTTTCCATTAGTTAACAAACTACATCATAAATAACTTATCCTTTCAAATTTAGTGATCGTATCAATTTTATGAGATTTTTAAAAAGACATCCAAAATATCTTTGGTGGATCCGTACAGCAGACGACTTTATTAAATCTGCAGAAATAATTAATGGCCCATTTACAGTTTGATTATGGATTCACAAATGTTTAAAATCCTTCACGGAAATACATAAATCATTAATCAAGTATTTTACGCTTTAATTTTGAAAAAGGTTTCGCGGAATTGTATCATAGGTTACAGTGCAAATAATCGAACAATAGATGCACATGATACAACTGGTTTCGAACTTGATTTAAATTTATAAATTCAAATAAATTCGACGAAATTAACTCTTCTTTCAAGGTATTATCAAAAATCGAATGCAAATGAATTAACTTATAAAGACATCACACTCGGCTCGTTTGTCATCGTACTTTTCTCGTCACAAAAATATTTTGCAGTAATGTTTGTTAACAGCAAACCGTCTTTCATACATACAATAATTCCAAACGATACTCCATTCATGTATAATGTCCAAACAGAATAAGACAATAGTGAATGCGTCGTGTTTTGTTTTTGAATTTTATTCTATGTTAGTCTCCCCAATAATTCATGGTAACATCTCAATATATTTGTCCACTTCCTTCATTTATTCTTTCTTTCCCCTTGGTGCCTGTTGGATTGAATATATACACAAAATTTCCACACAAAAAACTATCAATCTGCAGTTTATTCTAATGACAGTTACACTAAAAATTAAATGTTTTTTTCAATACTCAGTTAGTTGTCAAACCGGTAGTAACGTGTATTGTTTTTAACACTTTTCGATAGATCCCATTTCTTGTGTATGCTATCGCTCTAACGAATCTATTCAAATTAAAATCAAGAGAAAATCAAAACAAAAAAATGTTAGAAAAAAACTGAAATTGATCTGTATCCGTTGATCTATTGATTTCTATCGATATTTTGTACTTTAAAAAACCGTTAAGTGTTTACCATTCACTAAGTATACTGAATAATTAATAACCGAAAAATAATTAAATGGAAAATGTATGTAAAACTGCTAATTACATATACATGAATGTTACTGGGTTAATGAACATGCTTGTTGATCGTAAATAAAATCTTACAAAAATAACTGTCTAGGCTGTGCATGTTGTAAATATTCAACTCAGTCCCTACATGTACTTTCAGTGATTTAAGGACTGTCTTCTCCTGTATCACTGTATGTTTCAACAAATAAAAGAACATGCCCTTATTTATTACCTATTTAAGTATTGTTTTGCACGTGTAAAATGTGTGTCGGATCCAGGATTTCTGCTAAAAGGGAAAAAAGAGGGGGAACAAAATCAAAAACAAAAAACAAATCTAAAATTATTCTGATAAGCAATAAACAAACAAAAAACAAAAAATAAAAAACAAACTTATCTTTGCCAAAAATAAGGGAGGGTCCCATAAACAATTTTTTTAACATGTCATAAAAAAGAACAAATAAAAACTTATATTTGTCAAAAATAAGGCCACCTCCTGTGAATCCGCTTCTGGTAATATTTTTCTGTAGAATTGTCAGAATGTCATAAAGAACAAAACAATTTACAAAATATATATGTAGTGATTTGGTTATATTACTGTATTCTCACCAAGATATTCCATAATGGCTACGTATATTATAACATAATATTTAGCAATGATTTTATCTTATGTATCAATTTATATTATAATAATTATTATCATTATTACTTTTTTCAGCATTTCCTACTAAAAGTTTCCTTGTTAAATAAGACTTCACTATTGGCTCTAAATGAAGGATAGGACATTCTATATATATATACACCCCTGTTTGTAAATTGACCTCTCTTCATGTTGGGAATGTTAGAATCAAGCTGATCGAACATTCAGACACCACTTTTCATATTATATATAGTACTGCAGCAATCGAAATCAATAGAAATAACAAAACATGTATACACGAGAATGCGGAAAATAATTGTAAGAAATTAGACGGTCTTGAACCTTCCAAAATGTCGATGCAAAGAGTGAAATACGTTCAGATATTTTTTTTTTATTTTCAGGTGCAGAATATACGGATAGTCAGTTGTTGTTCATATCCATGCACGTACATGTCCAACTAGTCGACACTTTGAGATACAAAAACTCAGGACGAGGACGCAGAATTGTCGACAAGTATCTGTGTCTATAAATTTCCAATTTGTGGGCAGTTGGAGATACAGGAGCCAGAGAAGCTGACACTGAAACAATATGGTTCAGTGTACATAAATTCAGAAGGAAAGAATGTGGATAAACGAACACAAAATCCAATTAAGTAAGAAGAAAAACAAAACTACGGCTATAAGTGTATTATGGTAACTGTTTTCAATATATTAAATACTTTTTATAGATTCCACATTGCGCGAGAGTCTAACTTCTTTATCAATAAATTAAAAAAAAATATGGATATCAAAGTACCCGTGACAAAATCTTATGAAACACAGAAGAAATTCTAGTACTGTGACACTTTAAGACTACGTTTAGTCTGAAACAAGGAGTACCGCCTAAATATTTCAATTCCTTTGCTTTTCTTGCATTAGCTAAGCTACAACACAATATTAATCATTATATCAAGATATTAACTAGAAAAATTTCACGATCCGAACACAACAGGATGAAAACACAGCAAGACTTTCATTTGAACTCATTGCTATGTCTCTATGCTTATTCCGTCAATGGAGGGGGTTCAAATGGAAGTCTTTCCGAAAACACACACACATATATATAAGGTACAAAAGATTGCAAAACCACGAAACGCCAAACACTTAGAGTCAGATCAGGGCATAGATAACATCTGCCCTGAAGTTACAGTTCTAACAGCCTGTGAAAAATCCATGGACAGAAGTACAAACAAATCAAATTGTACAGATTGAACTCTTACCTCAAAATTGATATTTTATCTTCATCGTCAAGAGAAACCGGTATCAAATTAATTCCAGGAAACATTCCAGACATCTTAATATGTGCTTTTTTAATAGTTTGAACTGTTAGAAAAAAATATTACACTTCTTGATTGTAATTCATCGGCACATGTTTCCGCCGGGCAGCATAGCAACATTATTCTTCCCTATATGTACAAATACAATGTCAATTTATAACGTTATTATATAGATGTCTTTTTTTTTCTGCAGTGTTAAATACGATTCAGTGTATCAATTCATCACAATGCATTCAAATTCATTCAATGCTGTAAGTGAGATATCATTAAATCGCAAGTTTTTAGTAGTTAGTCAATATCTCTTATTCAAAAGCACATGTATTATCAATTCTCTGCTTTCGTCAATATCAGATTCATAGAATTCATACTTAACAGGTATCCATCACTTTCTATATTTTCAGAATTTTTGTATGTCTTTTTAATTCATCTAAAAAGTAGCTTAAATTTGCTAAATCGCTCAAAATATGTCAAGCTTTCAATATAATTCTGCAAAGAATCTGTAAATTTTCATTAAATGTAACCAAATTCACTTTTCACTATTTATGCACAGTTAATCCATGTAGATTGATTTTCTTAATGTTATATGTTATACACTGATTTTAAATGAAAACATTTATGAATCTTCTTAATAGAAAAGGCGCAAATCAATAGCTTCATTTGTTAAAATTCCATCTTAGATCTGAGAAAATTCTTTACGAACGATTATGGTTTCCGGTAAAAGTAGAGGTAGCGTGTTTGTATTTGCTCGTAAACAAACAAAGTCACGCTTCGCAAATAAAACATTATAGAGGAACTATCCAGAATCGAAATATTAGTATACCAGTTCGGTTGTAAGGGCTAGGTTTCTTTCCCGAAAACCTTAGCCACACTGACAGTTTTAGTAATTAAATATGCAACATTTTCCATGCTCTAAGTATGTTTTCCAGGTTCATTTACATTACCGTTTTTTTTACTGACGATTCTATATCCAATACCCTCATCACCCCCACTGAAGGACCCCCATTAAGTTCTTAAATATTCCAAAATCCGCGTTAAAATAATATTTTAGTACGACATGACAAAACACATATTTAAAATTTTATGACGTTTATATTGTGTTTTATTTTCCAGTTACTGCATGCGATCATATTGAATTTGAATATGTTATGAAAATATATCGTTTAATTTGCTTTCACATTTTGTCGGAAATGAATTCATGTGATAACTATATTAGCAGCATTACACGGAAATAGTAACAAAAATAATGTTTAGTTCGTGGGAGGCCATGAATTTTCGGAATCAAAATGTATATTAATTCTATGAGTACAATCTAAAACTTGTGTCAGTACTTTATAGATGATTTCAATAGAAGTCTGTATGACCGTATAAATGAAAGGGTTTCCAATTTAATGTGTACTCTTCGAAGAATGATTTGTCACCTTCGAATCCTTTACAAATGAACAAATTAAATGAATGATAACACTAGATATATTCATATTATGACGATCGTTCAGCATGTTTACATATTAAACGTTATTCTTTTGACAGTATTAAGTTTTTCAATCTTTGTGTTCGCTGTATTTTCACATTTCCTCCTAAAATACCGAATAAAATACATACCATGTAAATCTATTGTACATGCATGGATATTTGCAATAGGTGTTATATAATAATAATATATGGTAATAATGTACCGTAACATTTTTGGACACAACGCTTGCATTTTTTTACATTAATTACTAAACGAAATTAATCAGTCTCAAATGCACATGCACCCTATAATGTCAAAACATTCTGCTAACTAAAACATCGACATATCACAGGGTGCGACATATAACCAAACAACTGTGGTAATTTTAAGACTGTATGAAGATCGATGCAACAGCACTTTACTAAGTGGTACAGGTTTGTAATTTGTACTTCGGTACATGTCCAATAATTACAGAGCACTAGCATACAATGTTTACTAAGAATGTTTATTTAAGGAAATATTAAGAGATACATGTATGGGGTAAATGTATATGAGACAAGTTAGCATATAATACACAAGGCAAAAGCCAAGCAAAGGATGTCGATGTCTTTTCATACCCACAGATGAGGGGGTCATCAACAAATTACAGATTGACGGGTGAAGTTAAGGGTCTTATTCTTAACAGATGATACTTAATAAATAAAATAGCCTCCATAATGTAGCGGCAGCGTGTTCGACTAAACTGGGAGATCTTGGTTCTAATCTCGGGAGCGTCAAACCAGATTTGTGAAATTTGTACTTGCAGCTTTTCCACTAAGCACAAAGTATTCATGAATTAGAGGAAGAATTGGTCGCCTTGGAGACAGAATAATGTGTCTAAGTGGTATGACATGTCTAAGGGATGTTGCTTCAGAGAGCCAGTACTGTAAAAGTCAATCTCAGCACATTCCAAAAAAGCACAGCTGAAAAATCGAATCGACAAAGCTGCAACACTGCAGTTTGCCAACCCAATTTTTATTGAAAACAAAATTTAAGCAACGATAATTCTCGCCAATCGAAGTTCAAGTACATAAATGCAGACGTGGAACGTATACTTAGAATTAAGCCAATTTCGATTTATAAGCTAAACTTTTAACTCTGTTATTAACAGTAATCTCACTGTGTTTCAAATTGCAACGTTGAAAGTATTTGTGACTTAATGCTAAATCGTAATCAATGAAGATCAATACGAAATTAAACTTCAGAGACTCGTTTAGCAAATTTAAGATAATTTCTCTGCAGGTGATACGAGTGAGTCCAGTTACTATGAATTGTCAGCTATTAATTATTAAAAAAAACGAACGTTGGTATGTAATCTTAGCATATAATATAATTGTATTATTAAATGGAAATCAATGAAATAGTTGTTTTGTTTGGAAATTTTAAAACGTTCTCTACCCTTTATCCTCTAATTCCTCAAGATAAGCTAAAAACTCGCCTCAAAAATTTAATTCAACAGCGTTTCTTCAAAAAAGATGGTGAAAGAAAAAAAAATTCTGGTCTTAGATAGAGAAAAAGCTTATTTTGTCAAGGAACACACTGACTCTAACAAAAAGTACTCTGAGATGGATGTTGCTGGGATGCTGGAAATTTTGATAGCCAATATCTTTGTCGAATTTTGTGGAAATGTTTTCCTACAGATCGGCATTATAGTGGGCACTAACTGTGCACCATTCTACGCCGATCTGTTCTTATTTTCATACGAGGCAGACTTCATTCAGGGTCTATTACAGAAAAAAGAGAAAAGTTAGCACATTCCTTTAATTTAAGCTTCCGGTATGTAGATGATGTTTTATCATTAAACAACTGTCGGTTTAACAACTACTTACATCTTATAAACCCAGTGAGCTTGAAATTAAAGACACCACGGATACATCCGTGCCTGCAGCTTACTTAGACATATACCTATCGATAGACAACTGGGGACGGTAAAATTCAAGGCTATACGACAAATATTATGACTACAATTTTCCGATTTTGAACTTTCCATTTCTGAGTAGCAATATAGCAGCGTCGCCTGCCTACGGAGTCTACATTTCACAGTTGATCCACTACTCTAGGGCTTGTACATTACAGCGACTTTCTAGATAGAAGGTTACTACTGTCAAAGGGCTACCCAGTCAAGGCTATGTCAATTAATTTCATCGCTCCGGGAATTTTACGGTCGCGATCATGAGTTGGTTGACCAGTATGGAGTGTCCATATCACAGATGATTACCGACATGTTCCTAGTATTGTAGTGATTATCCGTTCTCCTTTCCTGGTTTACGACTTGTTACCAGCTTTTTTACACTGGGCAATACGACTGGTGTCACTTGTGAAGCAGAACATGCTTTCCGTTCGGAGATCCTGATGTCAATCCCGTTTTTTATTGGAGTTCGCGTCGTCCCAGTTTTAGTTTTCAGTATTATGTCTCTGTTTTGCTTCCGTATTGATCCTTTGTTGATAACGGTTAGTTGTCTGGTTCATGGATATATATATGATTAATAAACTTGGGTATTCTTCTCATTCTATTTTCT
>JAOXYI010131295.1:0-11777 GCA_028566495.1 Lithophaga antillarum | reverse complement strand
ATGTAAATTTTATCATGGGATTTTAACTCCCATGTATCACTGGTACTATGGTGATTGTCTGATTTTTATAAAGACTGTCACTTAAATTTAATTCTTGGTGTTAACCATAATGGGAATTTGTTCGGTTTCATGAGAATTAAAATCGTCAAAATATTGTGTGTATCTTTTGACACTTAAAATGCAAAAATTTACCCCCACCATTATAATCCATTATATGGTATTTTAACTCGGGTAAAGTAGAAATATATTTATTCAGTACATAATCGTGATTGTTTGCAGTCTAGATATCAAGGTTTTAATGGAATACATTGCTCTTTGAAAGTATGTTTCACTGTTCATTAAACATAATTCTACCACTAATTGTATGTTCAAGTAAATTATTTATTTTTTTTTTAATTGACACATTATTATAGAAAGTCTGAAATATGTTTGTTTAGATGTTGCAAAACTATACCTGTATTAAAATTTGCAAAAAAATAAATAATCTGTTATACCTTATCTCAGGTTTTGATTATACAGGTAAACTCCAGGTTATACTGTTGCCTTATGCATACATGTGACAGTTGTGAGATGAATTTCCATAATATCAAAACTTACCAAAAAAAAAAAAGGAAAAATCTATAAGAATACTTAGTTACAAGAAAGTGTACCACTTATTCTATGATAGATTTCTGCTAAATGGAGAAAAAAAGCCTGTATGCTTTTTCAGCCACTTTCAGAATTTTTTAGAATCTGCATGAAAAATGAGAGAAAATTTATTGGTCCATGATGGTTTCTGGCACATCCAGCTTGTTCTATAACAAACTGGGGATCACTAGCCTGTCATCTTGGAGGTTTTGAGTTCACGCCTGCCTGAGCAAATACAAAATTTTGGTTCACATGACTGGTACCTTTTGTTAGAAATGTTACCAGTTTTTGCTGAAGGCCAGTGGTTTGCTTGGGGTACTCTAGCTTAGGCCACCAATTAAACAGTTACAAAATACTGCTGAAAAAATGATTGATTGAATGGAATTTTTATGCCACTTTTTAGCAATTTTTCAGCTGTATTGTGGCATCCAGTTTTTATTGGGTAAGAAAGCCAGAGTACCTGGTGAGAAACCCCTACTTTCAGCAAGAAAACTGGCAATCCTTGTCAATTAAGGCTGGAGTCTAGCACACCTCACCCAAGCCAGACTTAAACTCACAACCCCAGTTTTGACACACTGTTGATCTATAGTAGTTATGACTAACTAGCTATTTCACTCTGTCACTAAGGCCCCCAGTTGACAAAAATCCCTGAAAGCGATCTTAAAAACTATGCAGTCAATAAATCCATATCAAACTGGTCTGCATGATACAGCTGAAATTGTACTTCAACCTCAATTAATCCAAGATTGAAGGGAAATACTTTTCAACAGCTGTCATATGTATGCTTGCCCTCTACTTCAGGTTTTCTATGAACAGTGTTACTGTATATATATATTATAATTGTGATCATGTTGAAGTTTCTGGTTGTTTATATATATCTAATGTTATACTGTAACTATAGATGTTTTTAGTGTGTACTTATTTTCCATTTTTCACAGTACACACATCAAGTACCTAATGAATAAGTACACACTGAAGTTGATATAGTTATGGTAATTGTTGAATATTGCTGAAAAACAAATGTTCTGGTTGTTTAATTATAACATGTTTTATGTGTGTGTATTGTATTGTATTGATGTGTGCAACTTCAAATTTGTTTGTACTGTGGAAAATGCTTAAGTGTCATTGCTGTCACCAAATCTCATGGACATACAATCATGCCTTTTAATAATTTACTTTTTCCACATCAGAAGCAAACACATAAACTCATTATCAAATTTGAACTTTGAACTTTTTAAGTTTTAGACTGCAAGGAGTTTATCCTTTTGCAGTGTAAAGAAATATTTTTTTTTTTGGGGAGGGGGGAGAAGAGATCAATTTGAAGTTACCTTTCTATGCCTAAATTATGGTTACTCCCTAAACTGGTCATAATCTTTGACATTTACAAACTAATCAGATCAGTACAGAATTTGTACATAGTCAAATGATCATGGTGACATTATTAATGTATAGCAGTCTGAACAGGTGAAGAGTGTACTTCAAGCTCACCTGTATGTATTTTCAAGATGTTGAAAATTCTTTTTTTTTAAAAAGTTACAAATTTTCTGCTGTATATACCAAATTAAATCCTGTGAATTGCTTATCTATATCAAGTTCACAGTTTTGTTATCTAGTTAAACATTTCAGGCGATCCATATCAATACATTGTACATAACTATTGTTATATACTCGCATATCATTTTATTGAGCAAATTTTGATTTGAAGTCTGCTATGCAGAAACTGTGATGTATTCGATTTCACTGTGTGCTGTTTGTTTCATTGTTTCATTACATGATGATGTGATATATTTTTGCTAGTCATTTGAACTTTATTTTTTAATGTGTGTCATGTTTGCATCCAACTGAGTTTATTTTGTATATTTAAGTTCTTACTTTTTCAATTTTATATTTTTTGGTGTTACATGGCCAACTCACAGGGATAACTTTGTCATCATCATCAGACTTTACCATATGGTCATAACTCCTCTTAGAGTTGGGGACCTTGGTGCCTCATTGGATGGATTGGACTGGTGGGGTTTATCATCACTTTCAGCAATTTTAGACCTATATCATGACTACCAGACTTGCCAGGGAGGAAAGTCCGGACAGCTGAAAACCCTGACCTTTGGTAGGTGTCTGGAGACCTTAACACAAGAGGTGGGGTGAGCAGGATTGAAACCAGTGACAGTGGAGTTAGGATAGTGGTCATGAGTCAGCCAGCATAACCACTCAGCACCCAGTCCCCTTGATGCCTGAGAGGTCTAGATCTGTAACATCCATCAGTATAGATCACTACCCTGTCAACTCTAAGGTACCTGACTTTGGACAGTTGCAAAAATGAGAATATTCTTGACTCCTACCTGATTTGATCAAGTTTACGAGTTACAATCAAACCTGTCTTAAAAGACCACTCAAGAGAGAAACAAAAATGGTCTTCTAACACTGGTGGTCTCTAAATACAGGTAATATCTAATACAAAAATACGTACAGGGAGTATATTTTAGTGATTTATTAAAAGAGGTGGTCTTTTGAGCAAGTTTGACTACTTTCAAAAATTTGTTGGTTCTCTTCTTTCACTTCATCATCCTGAGTCCATAAAGTGGTTGCCATGATACAACTGGAAAATAACTGAAGGTGTAATTAATCCCCATTACACAAACAAATTACTAGTTTCAATCAGGTTGCTTTCATCTTGGTGTACTTGGTGGTCGTAGAGATGTGCTTGTTAAATTATTTTCATGATTGGATACTGTTTGTCCAAGTTTTCAATTCTGTCATTTTAGATCGACAAGGACAGGCAACACTATTCCTTTCAAGGAAGACCCTGATTTTGTGTTTTGTCAATATTTTTGCAAAATTTAGTTAATCGCAGGAATAACCTGGACATCCCTATGTCATCAAAGCGAAACATATTTGATAGGTATAATTATAAATAATCATGTTTGTTTAACTATTTTTACAGCATTATAACACACATTACATCATATTCTTATTTTTGCAGAAAATTTTCATTTGCTTAAATTATTTTTTTCATGATAATGTTAGTGATGTCAATCATTTGTTATGAATAATAGTGTCAAGATTTTAAGAACAAATTCTTGCGTGTTCATGTGTTGTTTGTTTGTTCATGTCTTCCTCGTTCCCGATGTTGCCTGTGTCCTTGGACTGTTCCACCTTGAATGCTCCTTCAGTTTTCTCTCCCCTTTTTCATTGTCGAATGTCATCGACCACCTGATTAAAAATAGCGGAAGGAAATTCAGTTTGCTTGTATGTTGTTTGTTGTTTTTACTAACAAAAATAATTTCGTAAATTTAATGATGTGAAAAATACAAGGTTATTTTAGCAAGTTTAAGTTTGTACATCTATACATGCTGTGAAATTTATTTGATATGAACATTTATATTGTTTGTCTTTCTGAAAAGGAAAGAATAAAGGCAGGCAATCATAATCTGAATGAAATATTCGCATTTTCATGTCCCTGCCTGCTAGAGTAAAGGGGGATATAGTGTTTGGGTCTGTGTGAACATGCATACAACATTAAACTTAGGTTAAATTTTGTGTTTGCAGTCGCCCCAACATCATTGTCCCGCTGTGTCCCACTTTGGCAAAGTTTTTGGACTAGTTCATATATTGGTCTGTTCTTGCTTGTACAATGAAACAAGATGACAAATTAAGCTGTTTTATTGTTATTAGCATATCGCAGACTAAGCAAAAGTATATGGAATTTTTAATAAAATTTTCTTTGTTTTTCACTTATTTGAATTGTGTCAATTCTAAGGGCAAAGTTTTTGGACCAATTTGCACATGGGTCTGTATTTGATTCTAAAATAAATCAGGATGACAAGTTAAACAGTTCTTGTTAGCTCACCTGACCACATTATATTCTGTAAATGAGTACACATTGATATTATTCTGACAACACATATCACTTGTTATATGGTGTTAAATTGAGGTTATCATTGGTGTTTAAGGTTTTTTAGGAGTAATCAAGGTTTCTTTATGAAACTTTGTGGAGGGGTGCATCTATCTATAGTTAAATGGTAGAAATTTGTGCAAAAAAGGATGCTGTGATCTAGATTTTACAGTGGAGTGACTTAGAGTATTTTTTTTTTCCCTTTGGTAGACAAATAGATTATCTCTGTTTTGTAAAATGAGAGGAAGTTTCTTGTCAGTATCTTATCGAAGGGGGACAGCCCTGAGATGAGATGTTGACAAGAAACTTCCTTGAGTTTTTCAAAACATAGACGATCTGTTTATCGCTGTTTTGCCAAGGTGACATAGTTACATCAAGTAACATGTGACGTCGTTGAACAATGGAATGATCGATAAGTTTTATATCAAGCAAGTAGAGTGAGAATAGAAATTATTGTTACAAAAGATCAAAAGAAAATTGAATAAAACAACAATAAACAAAGTTAACATCTGTGTTTAAGGTAGTTCATAAGAAGAACTTAGATGTTATTGTGGGTATTAGTGAAGGTCCACTTCTGTAGGTCAATTATAATATTGCTGTGCAAAAATGATGTTCTGAACTAGATTTCACAGCTCAGTGACTATTGTTTTATTCAGTATAACAAAAGAAGTTACTGTTCTTTTCAAGGTAGTACATGTATATAAGTATTCAAGATATCATGAAATTTGTTTAAGGGGGACATCTTTTGATGAACTAAAATATTCTTTTACAAAAAAGATGCCATGACCTAGATTTTATCATTCAGTGACTTTGTTTGAATTCGTATAACTTGAGGTTAAATTCTGTTTTTAAGGTAATTTATTAGGAAGCACTCACAGTATCATCATGAAACATGGTGAAGTGGTACATATGCAGGTGAACTATAGTATTTATGTATAAAAGGATGCTCTGAAAAAGATTCCACAGTTTAGTGACTTTATTTTCATATGGTATATCAAGAGGTTAACTTTTGTGTTCAAGTTAGTTTGTAAGGAAATACACAAGGTATCATCAAAGAACTTGGTGAGGGGATACATATGAAGGTGAAATAACGAAGAGGTTGCATTACAAAATAATGACTATATATATATAGCGGGGGCACCGTGTCCAATGGACACTATCTACTTGTTCTTTGTTATTTTTTTAACAGATATTATTTTTTAAATCCTTTTATTTAACCTTTTCTTATATGCTTTGCATTTTAAGTATTTTTTAAGTTTGAATTTTATGAAAAGTGGAACAATATAGTCGTATATTTTTTTTGATGAAAGAAGTTTAATACCAGAAAATTCCTAAGAAATAACAAACAGGTAGATTTCTATCTTTGGAATTCATTTCAGTGAAAAGTTATTTTGAACAAAAGTTTGCTAGAAGAATCCAACAAACTAGAAATCTAATTATGATATCCTAAGGGAAGTGAATGAATGGTGTTGTCTTATGGCAGTGTTTTTTTTTTTCCATGACAGATTTGATTTCATTGATAAGGAACTATCAAAACATATTGTCATCAGTTTGCTGATATAAATTACATAAGAATACGAAATTCTGAAAATGTTTTCACAGTTATGTTCAGTGACAAAGTTTTTTATTGTTATAAGTGTTCTATGTGTTTGAAACATAAACATGAGTGCAGTTGGTGCTAAAAGCCAAGAGGTCATCTGTGTAACTTTTTACTAAAAAAATCCAGGTATTTTTGGTAGATCTTGTTTTGCTGTGTTTTTTAGACCAGTATGGGCAATTGTTTAAGAATTGAAGAGATTTTATCAAATTATTTTAGTATACATAATAAAAAATCAAGGTTGCACTGACAACTTTTGGAAAATGAAGCACTTACTGAGTATGTGAGTCAAATGATTTTTCTTTATTGACAATGGAAAGCTAGACAATTCTAGTATGAACACACTATTCCTATATGAATGATTTATATCAGCATGATCAGTATTTAATATAAAACATTTTGTTGTGCACATTGACTTGTAATACAAATCATTTTGAAATGATTGAGCTAATAAAGCATCATTTGATAAAATTCAGTCTTTTCTGTTACAGAAATCATAATTACTAGAGACCTATCTTGAAAGACCACCTCATCTGCAAAGAAAACCGGTCATTCAAGTCAGGTGGTCTCTCCAAAGAGATACAAAAGCTTAAGATGGATAACAAGCAGCAGTGCCATCTTGAAGTGGTCTAAAACAAAAGAGTGGTCAGTCATATTTGAGATAGACTCCACTGTATTGTAATCCAAAGAGTTTGCCCACAAATAAGATCTGTATCAAGTGGGTGTAGACAGTAACATTAATATTTCACCTATACATTGAGGCAACCAGTTTTACTTATGGAAGAAGACCGGGTGCCAGAAGAAATCATGGACTGAACTAAACACAAGTTCCTTGTATTTTTTTCTTAATTTTCTTGCCATGATAACATACACACTTGTTACAATCAGTCTACTAGTAAGCAAAAAATACACAGGAAATGTCATCAACTCTTTGGAACTAACTAGTAAACCTTTCATAAGTCAGGAATCTAGCACATCTCAATTAAAAGTATGCTCATGCTCACAGTCCTAGTGGTGAGAAGCTAATGATATCTACAGGTTATGATCGCCCTGCCTCGTGTGTAAAGGTTTCCAGACTCCTGCCCAAGGTAGGAGTTTCACCGGTTTAGCTGGGTATCTGTCCAGGCTGTTCTCCTCACAAAGTCTGGTAGTCGTGATATACCTGAAACATTGTTGAAAGTTACAGTAAATCCTAACAACCTCACATCTCTAAAGGTTATTTCAACACATGCCATATATTATTTATCAGTTCTGCCATCATACATGGATGTATTGAATTTTTCTTTTGTGGTATGATCAGTACAGAATTACCACCATTATACAAGAAAAGAGTTAATTTAAATATGGCCAGCAAAATAGTCAAAAAATTAACTTATCATTGGTACAACTTTTATTATACCATTCTTTTTTGCACAAGGATGTTTACATTTGACTTGTAGCTTTCATTGTCCCTCCTTGGGCTGGATACAAACAGGATAAAATACACCTTGTCACTGATGCTGAGCTAAATACCCAAAGAATATTAATATAATACTGTAGCGAGTTATAAACAGGATAAACCACACCTTGTCACAGGATAAATGACATTTGTGAGAAGGACTTGTATGTATCCGATTAAGTGTCACTGACGTACCAGATACCAACAGGATAAATGACATTGATAATTGACACTAAGCTGGATATGTACAGGATACATATACCTTGTCCCTGATGTGCCAGATACCAACAGGATAAATGATGTCTGATTATTGACACTTAGCTTGCTACATACAGGATGCCCTACATCTTGTTTCTGATCCTGAGCCAGATACCTACAGGGTAAATGACATCTGATAATTGACACTTAGCTGGATACATACAGGATAGATATACCTGATCACTGATACTGTGCCAGATACCAAAAGGACAGATGACATCTGATTATTGACGCCCAGCTGGATACGTACAGGATAAACTAAGACTTGTGACTGATGCTGAGCCAGATACCAACGGGGTAAATGGCATGTGATAATTTGACAGTTAGCTGGATACGTACAGAATAAACTATACCTTGTCACTGATGCTGAACCAGATACCTAATGTGATAATTGACACAGCTTGATATGTACAGGAAAAACTATACATTGTCACTGATGTAGAACCAGATACCAACAGGATAAATGACACGTGATAATTGGCACTTAACTGAATACATACAAGTCCTTCGCACTAATACTGACCCAGAAAGCAATAGGATAAACGGCGTATGATAATTGAAACTTAGCTGGATGCATACAGGATAAACTATACCTTGTCAATGATACTGAGCCAGATACCAACAGGATAAATGGCATGTGATTATTGACACTTAGCTGGATACATGTTTTTTATTTTGGTGTCTCAACTGGGCTCAGACATGTTTTCAAACAAATCTAACCAATTAACAAAATGATTAACCAATTAGTCCCTGATCCACAGGTTTGACGTCCTACAGGACGTGTCTAATGGGATTGCACGACGGGTGATACTAGCATAGCCTGAGATGTCTACTCTGTCGACACACCTGATCTCGCTCTCATTTAACGAGTTCATTTAATCCCCTACTCTGCCTCAGATTTGTCTTCTCTTTACTTGATCAATGGTTTCAGAACAATGATTGATACTCTGCTACTATTTTCTTGCCCACTAATGCTGAGCCAGCTACCAACAGGAAAAATGACATTTAGATACATAAAGGAAAAACTATACCTTGTCAGTGATGGTGAGCCAGATTCCAACAGGTTAAATGACGTGATAATTGACACTTATACTAGCTGGATACATACAGGATGAACCAAACCTTGTCACGGATGCTGAGCCAGATATCAACATGATAAACTACACCTTGTCATTGATGCTGTGCCAGATACCAACAGGATAAATTACATCCGATTATTAATACCTAGTTGGATACCTACAGGATAAACTATACGTTGTCACTGATGCTGAGCCAGATACAAGCAAGATATATTGTCATGTAATAAATGACATTTAGCTGGATACATATAGGGAAAGCTATATCCTGTCACTACTGTTGAGCCAGATTCCTACAGGATAAATGGGATGTGATAAATGACACTACCTGGATACATAGAATACACTATACCTTGTCACTGATGCTGTTACTAGACTGGAATAATCTCTTTGTTAATTTTATGGCCGTCATCACCCATTGGTTGATCGTGGTGTCTCAACTGGGTACAGCCATGTTTTCTTGTAACAGATTTAACCAAGGAATCCCTGATCCACAGATTTGACATACTGCTGGAAATTGTTGTTGGGATTGCATGACTGGTGATACTAACATAACAGGAGATGCTTACTATGTCGAGGCATCTAATCTCACCTCCATTTATGGAGTTTGTGTAATCACTGATGCTTAGCTGGATGCATACAGACAAACTGTACATTGTCACTGATGCTGAAACTAGACTGGAACCATGTCTTCGTTAATTTTACGATAGCCATCACGAGTTGGTTGATCATTTTAAATTTTCGGTGTCTCAGCTTGGTGCAGACATGTTTTCATTTTGTAAATCTAACCAATGAGTCCCTGATCCACGGATTTGACTTAATACTTTTCGTGACTATTAGGATACGGGTGATGCTAGCATAGCAGGAGATACCCTGTCGAGGCACCTGATCTCCCATTTAGAGAGTTCGTGTAATCCCTACTCTTCCTCGGATTTGTCTTCACCGTTACTGGATCAATGGTTTCAGAACAATGGTTGGTAGTCTTCTACTATTTCCTTGTCACTGATACAGAGCCAAATACCTAACATGGTAAATGGAATGTGACAACTGACACTTAGCCGGATACGTACTATACCTTGTCATTGAAGCTTAGCCAGATTTCTACTGGATAAATAGTGTGTGATAATTCACACTTAGCTTGATACATAATACATAATTTGTAACTGATGCGGATGCTAGACTGGAATCATTTCTTCCTAAATCTTACAGCCGCCATCACGAGTTTCTTGATCATTTAAAAATTTTGGTGTCTGGATCAGCTGGGTACAGACAAGTTTCCATGTCGTAAATCTAACAGATGAGTCCCTGATCCACGGATTTGACTTATAAGTAGACTTGACTATTGGGATTGCACCATGAATGATAATAGCACATCAGGAGATGCTTACCCTGTCGAGGCATCTGGTCTCATTCTCATTTAGAAAGTTTGCTTCGGATTTGTCTTCACTGTACTGGATCAAAGGGTTCAGAAAACTGGTTGATACCCTATTACTATTTTCTTGTCACTGATGCTGAGACAGATACATGAACTGTATCTTTTCGAATACGTACAAGATAAATAGTACCTTGTCGCTGATGCTGAGCCAGATACAAATAGAATATTAAATGACATCGGATTATTGATAGTTAGCTGGATACGTACAGGATAAAGAATATTTTGTCACCAATGCTGAGCCAGATACCAACAGGGTAAATGACATGTGATAATTCAACATAATTTACCTTAGCCTTTTGACGAATAGGATAGACCACTTCTTGTCGCTGATGCTGAGCCAGATACCAGCAGAATACATTGCATGTGATAACTTACTGTAATTCACCTTAGCCAGTTAAGAACGCAATAAACCACAAGCTGTCACTGATGCTGAGACAGATACTATCAGAATAACGTGATAATTAACCTTAGTGGGTTATTAGGAACAGGATAACAACACCGTGTCGCTGAAGCTGAGCCAGATATCAAAAGGATAAATGACGTATGAAAATAGATTATAATTGACACGAACAGGATAAATCACAGGCAGGATATATCAATTCCGGTCACTATAGATAATGAGATAGATACCAATAGGATAATATATACAAATGACATCTGATTATTGGTCATTATTGACTTCTAGTAAAAATACAAATAGTGTAATTCACAACTGATCACAGATGCTGAGCACGAAACAGACAGAATGAACGTATCGGATCACGGATTCAGAATACCTGACATAATACTTGGTCACTGTCGCTGATTGTCATGCAGAAGAATGATTTGGATGTTGGTGACTTCCGCTGACTTTGATGCAGAAAGAATTATGTTCTGGGTCCTTTTTGACCAAGATACCAGGAATAAAATCATACCATATAACTGATGTTAAGCTTAGCAGGATGCACAGATTGAATCATTCCTGATATAAAATAATGAATTACGAATTCTGAGCAAGATAAAGTAAAATCAATCGTACCTGCTGAGCAGGATTCAACGAAATAAGATAAATCGACAATGGCTGATACAAGCAAGACAAACTGAATTGGTAGAGTGGTGGAAGCGAACTAAATGAGCTTTTCATTTTACCAGTATTGATTGTGATTAAAAAATAAACAAGTCTTGATGAGCTATGATACGAAAGATAAAAAAAAAAGATCAGTAGTGTGAAAAGGGGGATTCTACACCACCCCCCAATTTCAAGGGCAAATCCTGCATAGGGACCCCAACCCAAAATTGAAAATGCAAACGCACCATGTTCCAATTAGTCTTAGGGTAAGAAACAAGTATGGCTTTCGTACAAAAGATGGAGGAACTGAGAAGTTCTAGGAGGGAAGGCGACGATTTTATCAACGATAACGCCTTTGAGGAAAAACTAAAGGATCAGAGCCAGGAAACCCTAAAATGGAAGGAAC
>JAOXYI010131187.1:0-11777 GCA_028566495.1 Lithophaga antillarum | reverse complement strand
CAATTGCTACCATATTTTGGGGAAATGATATATTAATGACCCCCTTTAAGAATTATGGTTAATGACCCCAAGCGCCATCAAACATGGCCGCCACCGTTACTAAAATTAGAAAATTTGACAAAAAATTTAATAAAAAAATTCTGAATAATCCCGTAAAAGGTCAATTGCTACAAAACTTTGGGTAAATGATACACTTATGATCTCCGTTAAGAATTATGGTTGATAACCCAAACTGCCATCAAATATGGCCGGCACCGTTACTTAAAATGGAAAATTTGACGAAAATTTCAATAAACAAATTCTGAAAAATCCTGTAAAGAGCCAATTGCTACGAAACTTTGGATAAATGATACATTTATGGTCCCCTTTAAGAATTAAATTTAAAGGAGTTGATGCCCCTAAACACCATCAAACATGGCCACTACTGTTACTAAAAATAGAAAATTTGAAATATTTTTCTAGAATTAGTGTCAAATCAAATACTAATCTGAAGCCACTAGGAAACCAGGTGTGCGATACAGGCTCACTCAGGTGAGCCTCTAGTTTTTAAGTTATGTAGGCTTTCATTATATTTGTGTTAGTGGTTTAGATAATACATTCAAGAAAAGTAAATGTAAACATGAATTTAAATGATCTGTACATGTGAATAGTGAAGTTAAAAGTCATTTTATACTGAAAAGCTGTTGAACAATAACAGAATGTATTTAAACGTTTAACATGACTTCGGTTTCAAAATGTCAGAGGTGATATGAGACAGAAAAAGTTTAATTGAAATTTCCAATATAAACAGTAATTATGTCATGTATTTATTTTATTCAGATTTAGAATTTTTAACACAGGATCTTTTAATGAAATGCAAAATATATGGCTTGTTTACTCTGTTGGTCAGCTGAAACTAATTGTCTAATGATTTGACACTATTGACATTTATTATACAAGTGCCACTGATGATATCGAAACACGTTGCCATTATTTCTTATAAAAGTATTGGTTGCATTTTTGGGTACATGTAGTTTATAGAAGAGCAAAAGCTTGAACCAGTTACAAATTTTTTAATGAATTGCTTCTGCTTTGCTTCATGTAAAATGTGTTTTAGACAAAGCTTTTACACTCCAAAAAACTACAAGAAATACATTTGATTCTTAAACATAACTGAATTTTAGAATAAAGTAAGCATAGTTTTGGCATTATTCAACCTGCTGTATAACAACACTTTTTTAACAGAATATTCAACTTCTGAGGAAATCCCCTGGGAACAAGCATACATTGAGTTGGGCTTTTTATGACAGAATATCATCTTTCGACTCACCTTGATTTCTTATAACAAAAGTACATCTTATATGTAAATTTGTTTTTGCAGCAATCTTTGTTACGTATGAATGGTAGTGATTTTTTTGTTTTTTGTTCACCATGGTAATTTAATCTCAGTGCACATTACTAACAACAGCTGATAATATTTTCATATTGTGAAGCTTCTTCTTTTCATTTTGAGAATTTCATTTAATAATACAAATTTGACATGTTAGATAAATTTTGAAATTACTATGAAGTATATGAATCTCTTCAGTACAATTCCTTCAAGAAGTATATAAAATATGAAATGAAAGATACATTTGTACCAACTCAACAATGAAAATGCAACAAATTCGTGATTCATCATCACCATAGATAAGGCATTTTTTGATAACTTCGATTACCTAATTTTTCCATTTCAATTATTGCTGACAGCGAGAGAAAAAAGTCTGGAAATTTTATTTCGGTCTGGTATGTTACAGAAATTAACATACGATAAACAAAATGGCATGGATTGAAGTGTTTGAGAGAAATCTTGTCTTCTATTGATAAAAAAGGACGGTTTTTGAACAAAAGCTTTGTTATTTCCATGAAAAAAAGAGAATTGCTAAACATGCTAAAAGATATAAAAACACTTTCAACACTGAGTGGTCTGACTGATATTGCAAAACTTTCCTTAACCTGGAACAGAGAATGTTTGATTTCACATATTGTGAAAAAGGACACTATACATAGTGAACAACACTAAAAATCTGTCTTACAATGTTATTGAAAATGATGCTTGCTGCTTTAGGTTTTAGAATGTTTTAGAGCATGTTTTCTTTCATAAGGCAGATAAATAATAAACTGTTTGAAGTTTTTTAAAACAACTTCAGTTTTGTGAATTACTACCTTGGAACCTAATTGGTTGTTAAAACAAGGACTGATTGTATCTGTATGACTATGTTATCATTCAAACAAAAAGAAATTACTATGTAGTATTTTTTTACTTTGGTCAGTTGTTAAACTTAACTGTATACTTCCATATATGTACTGTATATATGTATTTTTATCAGTGTTTGTCCAGGTTTTCAAGGAAAGTACTGTGGCTGGAAGCTGGTCCAACCAACAAAAGACCAGAAGTTGTGGCCAATTATTTAATGAATACAATTGACAGTTTGAAAGATATCATGATGAAATCAAACAAACACACAGTAACATCTGTAATGAATTTAGTGTTCACAAAACTAACATACTATAAATACGTGGGTAGGATGCATGTTTTAGCTCCCCTGACTAATGGACAAAGAGATCATACAAAGAAAATTGAACAGAAGCACCTGAAAGGGAATAATACATGATAAAAATGTCAAATTACCACACATTTTTACCAAAGTATATCCAAAGAATAAAGAAGGGCAAAAAAACCTACATAAACCAAGCTACACAAAATACTCCTTGATTCCTTACATTGTAGAAAGTCACAGTAGAAAATTTACTAGTAGTTCATCAGTGATTTGTGTTTGACTTGCATTATTTAACTGGGAAAAACAATCTTTGATATCCTGTACATGCTGTGTTGCTCAGTAGATTGATTATTACATGTAGTTGAAACTATATTTAACTGAAATCATTACCTATGAGTATTTTCTCAATTTGCCATTATAATCCTTATTAGAACATTGGGATCTATGTCAAAGCTCATAATACAGCAGTGATAATTTTACAAGCTAACCTGCATTACAGTTTTATTCTGAAAACAAAAACCTAGCATTGACACAACTACTATGTAGCTGAACAGCCAGTTGATATATTTATTGTTAGTCTGAAGTGAAACAAAAGATTTGTGCATTCTTCCACAAAAATATTTTCTGATGTTCAGGATAAAAAAAACAGTGCAGTTGAGTTGATATGAGGTATACAGTACTGCCTCCTGAGTTGCTTTGTAAAGTATACATTTATCTTCTTTTTGTTATGCTTTCTTGCAAACTATTTGGATCTGATTTGTATTCTGCTAAAATAAAAAGGGCTAGGTATTAAAATTGGATATATTTTTTTAGTAAAGCTGATAAAGGTTAAATATTGGCTTTCAGAATGAGGTGTTGTGCAAATTTGAATCAAATATTGCCTGAATTTCACATAAATGCAAAAATGGAACCTTTTGTTTTTCAAATCTAGATTAGGCTTTGTTCTTCCAAATTTTTCCACTTGTTGAACTTGAAGCAGAGTGATATATGTGTGGTTAGTGATATCTACCTATACAGATTACTATAGCCTATCATTTATAATGGTGTGACTTTGGACAATTGCAAGAATAAAGGTTCGGTTGACTCATACATTATCTGGTAGCTTGCTAAAAGTTCATGGTTGTCTTCAGGCACCCCAACTTACTCAACCAATAAAATGGTGACTAATAGCTGTCAGTTGCTGAAGTGGTATTATATGCATTTCAAACAAACTCTTGAACTTGGATTATTAATCTAAATAACCGGAAATGTCAGCTGTTTCAGCATTAAAACAAAGGGTTATTTTATCTTCTACTATGATGCATGGTTGCCGGGAATGGTTTAAATTAAAATGTTATATTTGGTTATTTTCATTTTATCTGATACTTTTAGGCTTTCCAACAAAAATTAGAGGTGATCCAGGCACAGAGAATGGCATGATTGCAACAACTGAAGCCACATTTACATCAGATAAGAACTCTTTTATCTATGGTTCATCTATATTAAACCAGGCAAGTGGTAAAATGTACTTTCCTGGAGTTGTAAATTGTGAGCATGCTTTTAAGTTTACACATATACTTGTAATTTTCTATCCTTTTAATGATAAAATAATTTTGAGAAATGTTTGGCTATAAATAGTGTTACCTTTCAAAGATTATTGCCTTTTGTACTCTGTCTCTAATTTCTTCCACCAATTGAAACTCCCCTACTTCATCATATGCCATGGTATAATTTTATAATAATAAATGCCTTCTAAGTAATGATGTCTATTATTTTCAAACTAAAACATATATCATCATTCATTCAGATCTGGAATGCGATAGTGGAATATATTACAATATGGATTATGTAACAATATAGGACTGAAGTATCCTTTTAGATAAAAGAAATTTATGTTAGTCAGTTTAATCTGAATATAATGTATGAAATTTTACATCAGTTATTGGAATGTATTTATTATTTTTTCAGCGAATTGAACGATGATGGGGATGGCTTCGTCAGTCAAAATCTGATTTTTGGATTAACCATTTTAAGGTATCTGTTAGTTTTATATAGAAATGCATTGTTTTTTTATTCGTGAGTAGGTTCCAGAAAATTTTCTTAAAAAGCTACTTTGACACCTTACATTTATGATTGTCTATTAAGGTATATAAAAAAGTTTGGTTTGCTGGTTCATAAGTGACCCATTAAGATGGCCTCTAACCAGAAACTTTTGTTGGTCAATCCAAATTTCTTTCAGACTTTCAAGAAGTTTCTTCTTACAATGGTGTGCCTCTTATGGGTTTCAAACAAAAAGTAATAAATTACCTGCCTACCTGCCCACATAAAAACTTTTGATTGGGGAAAAGCAAACAAATATTTTGTTTCAGGATAGCTCAGTACAAGTATATGGATTGCTTATTATCAGAAGTCCATTACTAGTAATGGACTTCTGTTATTGTTAAAAATGTTGTTAGAACATGTGTAAGTAGTTTTTAGATATATGGTTTTTTTTTCCTTTAATAGTGTCTTGAAGGTGATGGATTTCTGCTACCTAATAATTACATACACAGGTGAGTATATATTTATTTCATTCCGAAGTTGTACTGGTTGTGACTTCAAAATATAAGTAAATCAGATTAACAAGGTTGGCACTTGGTCTGTCAGGTAAAGCTTTATGGAGCCCTGGCACACAAGGAATAGGTTACAATGACATACTGTCGCTACAAAAGTAAGTCAGACAGCTATCTGTCCTACACACAAAAATCAGCTACTGTAATGTGAATACAATCTTTGAGCAATCCAATTCTTTCAATACTAAATCACTTATATTGAAACAAAATCCCTTAGTGAAACAAGCAATGAAAGCGAGCGGTAGATAGTGATCGTGTCTGCCGTCTGTCCGTAACTCTTTTTGTATCCACTTATCCTCCTTAACCACTTAATTGAATTTCAAGAAACTTTAACACATTCTTCAGTAGGACGTGTAGTTGTGCATGATATACTGAATTTTTCTCATGATTGAAAATTTTCCGGAAAACAGCTATTTTACATGTACTTAGGCTCTGGGTGAAGGGAGGACCTATATTGTATCCATTACTCCTCCTCAACCACTACATGGAATTTCACAAAACATTAATACATTCTTCAGTATGAGTGTATCATCATATATTTAATTTTTGTCATTATTGAAAACATGTCCAGGGAACAGCCATTTTACTTGTACTTTGGCTCTGGGAGAGGAAGGTTTCCCATATTGTATACACTACTCCTCCTTAACCACTACCGGTATATGGAATTTTATAAAACTTTAACGCATTCTTCAATATGAGATGTGGTTGTGCACCATATATTTAATTTTACTCATTTTCAAAAATTTTCTGCAAAATAGCCACTTTATATGTACTCAGACTGGGGAAGCAGCCTAAGTACATGTATGGCTAATTCCCATGTTTTCAAGAACTATATTTAATTTTACTCATTTTCAAAAATTTTCTGCAAAATAGCCACATTATATGTACTCAGACTGGGCAAGCAGCCTAAGTACATGTATGGCTAATTCCCATGTTTTCAAGAACATTTTATATTACAGAAAAAAATAAACATATGATGCATAACTACACCTCATACTGAAGAATGTGTTGAAATTTTATGAAATCCTGTTTAGTGGTTAAAGAGCAGTATTGAATACAACATGGGACCCCTGGATGAGGGGGGCCCATGTTATATCCAGTACTGTTCCTTAATCATTGTATCAAATATCATTAAACCAAAACACATTTTATAGTATGCAGTGTAGTTTTGCACAGTATATTTTTTAGGATTTGAATCCTCCAAATGTGTACTTATCCATTTTATAATCGATAAATAAATAGGTTTAGTTGGGCACTGAGGGTATTAATTTGTGACTTATGTTCACAGTACCTCTTGTTATGGCAATTAATTTGATTAGCGAGATGTGATGTCTATAAATTCTCTGGTAATGTTTCTTAACTTGCCTATGATCAGATTAAATTACCAGTTATCAATAGACGACAAAATTTGGTAGAAGAATTGCAATTTTTTAAGCATTTTGTTGTCTGATTTGAAATATTGCTATGAACTGAAAGAACATACATCATGATATTGTTTTTATTCATCTGGCTATTTTAATTTGCTTACTTCCTTTAGGACATGCTTGCAGTTTGTGTATTTATCTGTGATCAGAAAAGAGCTTGCTGAATTAAAACTAATGTGGAATACACACAGGATTCGACGGCAAAACAAAGGCGATACACTTGCAGAAATTCCTGATGTTTTATACCGTAATCCAGAGATATTTGGTAAGATATAAAGACAGTATGTCATGAGTTCTCTGTATTTCCATCTTTTCGTTGGAACCACTGTATAGAACTTATTGAATAAAATAAACAAAATTTTTCACAAATGAAATCAGAACCTTTGTTATTACTTCTGTTGGTTAATGTAATGTTATAAAGTAGGCCAAACTGAAACTGATGAGTGATGCAGGCAACATTGCACATAATTGGAACGTTCTGCTGATTTCCTAAATTGAAATGTCCTATGTCAGGGTCACATTACAACAAATCTAATGAAAATCTTGGATTTAGAACTTCTTAATATTGACATTACTCTATACTGCAAGTTTACATATGGATGAAAAACTGTGTATTTAAAGTAATTGAGTAAGGTACAGAAATTTTCGTTATATACATAACCAGTTGTCACGGATATGGGGAAAAGTTATCCGTGATGTTCGTAGTAAAATAAATTGTCAGTATACAGCTGAAGAATTCCAGTATATGATTATTGTACGGAAAGATCCACTAGAGTGCCTTGAATGATTAAAATTAATTTGTGTCCAAAATTTTATTGTCCGAAATCATAATTCCAATTTTATAATCCAAAATACAATAATTTTTAATATAAACCAAAGTTCCGAAAGAATACCTCTTTCTCACAGCACAATTCCTTTTCTCCTTCTCGCTCCGCCCACTTGTTTTCACTTTCATCCAATCAGCTTACAATTTTGGCTCACACCCCTCTAACATGTGTCTAACTTGCAAACGAAAACAAATCCATCAGATAAAAGTAAAAACTGTAATAATTCTTAATTCTAACATGTCAGGAAGTCCCGTTATCCGAAAGATAAACATAATCTACATCAATATTAATTATTTTGGTTTTCACCGGCCCACATACAAAAACAAGACATCGTGGGAAAGGGAAATGTTTGAAGTAAATTTGTACCAGATGTCTTTATCTTTTAGAAACAAAATTAATGAACACTTTTTACTTTTATTTTCAAATTAGAAAACCCATTAATTAAGGGAAATATAACATCCCCGCCCGAAAAATAAAATTGTAAAACAATTTTAACATGGGTTTTTCGAATTTAAAAAAAAAACACAAAGAAAGAAAAAAAAATACTAACACTATGCAGTGACTATACGCAAATACTAAAAACTAAGAAAAGAAAAATCATAAATCTAGAAAAATTAAAACTAAACAAACACTTTTCAGTGGGCTAATATTTTTCCTTTATGAAATTGTATTAGTTCAGTTATAATTGATTTCACATTTCCTTGAAAATTATCAGCAGAGTTGTAAGCTCTTAAAAATTCTTACTTTGCAAAAGAAAAATAAAAATTACAAAAATCAACTTGCTTTCTTCCACTCACTCTGTCCCCTAGGAAAGACACTCTCTCGCACAGATACATAAAAGTAAGTTCATTTTTCCTTTATCAAAGAACAGTTAACATTCTGACAAACTTTCATGTGAAAATTATAAATTGTGAACAATACATAAATCAATACACAAAAATCGTTTAAAATACTTCATGCTCAATGACTTAATTTCAATCTACACTCATGACATATAACAGATGTGAAAGGTCATTTATCAAGACTGATTAACTAGGATGGTATTGTAATACCGTAGTTAGACCATTAACACAAAATTATTCCATTATGCTACATTAAAATCACGCGTGATAGATAGTGCTTTGAATTTAAACACTAACAATGTCTATCAAAACAAATAAAAAGTAATGCGCACATTGATATTCATATCAAAAAGCAAGAGAAAAAAAAACAAAAAAAAACAAAAAAAACAAATTAAAGTACCAACAACAGAAAAATAATATTTGGTATGAAGCATTATTATGAAATGGAGATTCAGTTTTCTACTAACGAAGACACCAGTTCATGAAGTCCAAAAATCTTAAGAACCAGAAATAGAAATCCAAAAGTATCTATGTATATTTGGCATGAAGCATAATTGCACTATGCATATTCAGGTTTCAGTGAATGAAGGTATGAAGACCTGTGGGTTCAAAGTTTAACACTGTCTTTAAAGGAAAGGGAATTTCCAATGTAATTGGAAATTCAGTGTTAATATAAGGTCTAGATCAGTAATGCTGAGAATAGATTATTACCAAATCAACTTCAGATTTATTGAATACACATTAGCCAGTATATTTATTTGTAGCTCATGGATTAAGCTCGTTTACTTGAAGACAGATTTTAGCCACAGCTATTTTTAGCCGAATTGTGATGATGTTTAATCGGCTATTGGTCTGATGAAGGGTGGACAAGCATATAGTTTCCGTGCGTTAACTTTAGTTCTGTGCATCCGATGTTTACCAAACTTGTCAGATGCTATCCCCATAGAAAGGGAAGTACCATACTGGTTTTATTATCAGTAGGTCAAAGGTCAAGGTCACTTACTATTAATATATTTTGCAGATAAATATGATTGCTGTGCATTTACTTCAGTTTTATGTATATAATGTCTATAAAACTTGGTCAGGCGGTACTCTTGTTGGAGGAGAGTACTTTATTAAGTTTGGGTTCAGCAGGTCAAGGACCAGGGGTGGGAGGTGGGGGTACTCTGGAAAATTTGTGATACGTAGGCTCGTCAAAAGACAAAATATTTATTCCCCAAAAATACCAAATTCTGGCTGAACACCCCAATAATACCTGTAACAGTAGCGCATGATTTGTCTCCCAAAATTACCTACTGCCTCACCGGGGATCGAACCCGAGATCCTTGGTACAGTAGTCCACCGCTCAACTGAGCTAAAGGAGATCTCCACTAGATCAACTAATGGAGGATGTTATAAACCTGTTACGGTTCTATAACTTCAATCGTAAACAAGGGAAGCTCCGTTACACAGTTATCTGTAACTACAAGCACGTTTAACATTTAACATTTTAAATTCCTGGAAACGTCGTCTGCTGGTGTTCGTGAAGTTTAATTAGATAAATCGTGAATTTTACCCCTCAAAGTTTGGGTGTCATCCAGTCAGATTAGGCATTACATCCGATGTTGCATTAGAATATAGAAATGTACCTTACGACTGACACCACGGATTGATGGACCGAGAAATTCTTTTGTATAGAAACTTTTTATTCATAGATTTGTGATATACATATACACTGAAAAGTGCATGCAAAAAAAACGCAACAACGACTAGAAACCGTTACAAATTATTTGATTTTAGCAAAATAAATAAAACATACAAGTGCTAACAAAACGCGAGTGTACAGATGGTATGACCTCCTTAAATGTCAATGACATGGTAATTATGATTGGTTGCATTGTTACTTTTCTATTTTAAATCCATGTTAAAAACTGTTGGATAGACATTAAATTTCTGATGTTGCCAAGATTGAATCTTTTTAAGACTGACAAAAAGATATAAATACATAAAAAAATATATATAATAATTCAAGATGTCAGAAATAGGCACTGTTTCAACTACAAATCCATTGTTTTGCGTGATACTTATATCGTCTTTGCAGTAAGCTTTGGAAAGAACTGATCTCTAAACTCTAAACATTTAAGTAGTAGCATATCAAAGAATCAGGAGCTCATTATACTCGCAACACATGACAAAAAAATCCCACCAAACTAAGAATATTATTTTGTTGCTTCATCCCTATAATTATTATTACCGTATTTCCCTATGTTATCGCACCTTGCTCAGCCATTCAGTATTTGTCGTACCACGGCTTTGTGACGTAAAAAATGCTTGACACGATGTTGATAAGTTTTGTCCCAAACTTATCACGTATACTTCAGGTAAGCTTGCAAAACATAGAAACACTGTCAAGAAAAGCGCTAACAACAATACGATAAAGTAATTATCGTGTTTTCTTTATATAGCTATTGTAAAATATCACTGCTAGACACAATATGAAGCTTTGTAGCTCGTTTCCTGCGCGAACTCCCCCAAAAGCCTCATATTGTGACTCACAGTTGGTATTTAATGATATCAATATGCAGAAAACCTGATAATATATACTGACAAGAACAATACTTTTTGTTGAATCTTGCAGGTAATTCAAAAATAAAAATTAAATTCTTGAAGATGTCAGCTGAAGTTGAAGAAAGTCAAAAGTTAACGCCCCTTATTTTCTACTTTTTAGCGTATCATTTGTATTTTATTACTCCAGTTACCTAGACGTATCAAATCTCTCGTGCTACAAGTTTTACTTTCTGTCACTTTTATAAACAAAGTTATAACTGCTTAGCTGCAGATATTACAGCCAAACTTTGGCAGAGCTTAAACAAAAAGACTTTATCGTCCTAATCCTTTTATTTTAGTTTAGAAGATAGATGATGCTTTGTCAATTAATAATCAACGGGGCGTAGGTGGTCCATTAAATATGAAGCGATACGGGGTTAGTGTATATGAGGCTAAAATCTCATATAATATACAAAGCGAAATCCAGACAAAGGAACAGCGTTTTTATTGCTGTTCTACACCTTAAAGTCGTAGTAAGGCCTTCAACCATGAGCTATTAGACTCACACCTTACTACCAGTTCAAGACGGCCCCTTGCGTCGACATGAACGGTACTCTTTGCTAGATATCGATGAACGCCACCTCTTTTCTCTACTTTCCCACAGATGCGGGGTTATCAACAAATTACAGAATAACGGGTGAAGTAATCTTACAAATACTGTCATTCTAGGCCCGACAATAAACATCTGAAAAACGAAACACAATATACAAACAATCACAAGGCACTCATCAATACAAATATAAGAAAACTTGACAGTGAAAGACCAATAGACTGATGGACTGCTAACAAATTTTGAAATACAAACAAGGCCTAAAAGGACTGTAAGAAATTCTCTCACAAACAGATATTCCACAACTGTAAAATATATAGAACATACATCTTAAGCACGGGGACACTTTTTTTACTAAATCCATACTGGACTAGAGACAAACTCTTGCAATAAATGAAATATGAAAAGATATGTGGTAAATGTATAGGAGACAAAATG
>JAOXYI010131076.1:0-11779 GCA_028566495.1 Lithophaga antillarum | reverse complement strand
TGGTGATCCGTTGACACCTGGATATCCAGCCATAGGTAAATAATTCTAGCATTTCTGATGCTTGTTTAAGAGAAGAATTTCGTGTTCAGTGATAGATCTCTAAATATAGTCATTTATGGTGAGACAATTTATTTTCAGTGATTCACTGTTTCGTCATTCGATGCAAAACAAATTTGCAATGATTTATGGATCGTTTGACTTCTTTTTTAGATCAACTGACCCAAAGGGCCAATTTCACACTTTGGACATTAATCTGGAGACGTCATTGATGAAAATCTATATCTCCTTGTAATAGTTTTATTTAATTTCAAATATGTAACAGCACTTGGTCAGGGTCATCCAAGCAACGGTTCTGCCAAGTTTAATTCCATTTGGCACAGTTGTTCTAAAAAAAAATTTTGGAATATTTCCTGTAATGTCCTTTGTTAAACTATTCCCACTGTGACAGCCATTTTGGATGATTTTCAGTTGGTTAAAAAAAATAAATGAATAACAAAACTTACAAGAATCACTCAAGGCACGTTTAATTGCCATCAGCCTTATAGTTCCTAAAATGAAGATTTCAAATTTCATACACTCAAGGTATGATATTGGTTCAAATGTGGAAAACCTTTTAAAAAAGTCAAGAATCAACAATTGAAATGCACTTTGGCAAGAAGCACAGTCGGGTTTATGCAAATGAAGACTCAAGGGTCTAAGCCCTGGAAGTCCAAATTTTAATGAGCTTCATTGAGGAAAATTTACTGAAGTACTAGCAGTGTAACCAACTTCTAAAATGGACCAGTTTATGATCAGATGAAAGTAGTTTGTGAATTGTGGTTGGAAACTTGATTTCCCAGTGAGTCGTGTTCTGTTCAGTTCCTGTACACTGAGCAGTCTATGTTTTTATAACTTAGATAATGCCATTGAGGGATATGTTCCAAATAATACAACTCTACATGATACTTTATAATTAAATATGCATTTTTTTAAATTTTAGAAACAGCATACCGTCTTGAAGAGACTGACTCTGAAGCACAATTACCAACCATACCAACGCATCCCATTGGCTATGGTATAGCAGAACAAATTCTGCAGTAAGTCTTGTTTCATTTTACAGTTTGTTATGTCACGTGCTATTATTCAAACTCTCCAATGAAAAAATCAAAAATTTATTGATTATAGATCGATGAATTACATCTCTTCATCAGCGATAGGAATGTTTCATGGAAAAACAAAACAGAATGCACTGAAATCATTCGTACTATTAGACAGGAAACAGACTAGTAGCAGAGAATATCTTATCGTACTGCATATGAAAAGAATGCAAAATGGGGTATAACCGACAGCCCGGTAAGGGAAAGAATGTTGTTTTAGTGCTGTAAAGTAGACATTGTCCTACATACAAATTTTCCCAGAATAATAATAACAAGGTTGAAATAATTATTAAATACAAAAAATTTCGTGATAGAATACTTGGTTAACAATATTTATATTTTTTTATTTTTAGTTTGTGAAAAACTGACTAAAAATGTTTGTTGATTTGTATTTAACTCCATTTTCAGCAAAAGTTCGACTATATCGCGACAGAAAAAAAACTGTAGTAGTAAAAGGAAGCTGATTAAAATGGAATCAGCCGCTGTGGTAAGACGATATTTTGAATATTGCAAGGAAAAAGGGATGTAACTTATTAGATAATTTAACCTAAGCAGTGATCCAGAGAGCCTCCTCTTAACAAACTGTGCAAAGGAGTCTTTAACGTGCTCTGACAATCTCAGAACCTACGTACCCATTCGAGAGACGCAAAATGATAATGAAAAATATTTTTTTGGATAAGTACAACTAGAATATATTTTATTTTGAGACTACTTATTCATCTAGCTTTATTAAGTACTGTTTTGAGCATTAAAGGTCTAACGGACGTCTGATGCTGCATCACGGGTGATGCATGCATAACAGGAGATGCTTACCCTATTGAGGCATTTGGTCTCACTCCATTCTGGAGTTCATGTAATCCCAGCTACTTGTATCTCTGGATCCGTCATCTTCTTTGCTCTCATGAGTTCGAACTGATTTTGATACTCTACGTTTTATACTGCTCAACTTATTTGATTCACTTTCAGACAAATGTCCGGTGATCCTGTACCAGACAGCTGGACAGGTGCAATACCAAACGTAACATACAGATTCGGTGGAGTATTGCAAGATCCTACATGGTACGTACGGCAAAATTAGGAATCATTTATCTGTAAATACTGAAATCTCAGTAATGCATATTGATATTTTTTAAAAACAATTAATAACGAATAAACAATTTACGTTTTTATAGACCAAATTTGTCCAAAACATTAATATTACAAACATAATAAGCACTTCGCCTGTAACGAAAATAACTTACTTTCTTAAGAAATTATACATGGCATTAGGGGTATTGGTCTTTAAAGACATTTTATATTCTTGTCACGATTTTTAGGCGAGTTAAAATGAGGATATCTACAGCTAATCACAGAAGGAAGACTTACAATGTCATCGGAATAATAAGAGGTGCTATTGAACCAGGTAAGTTGGTATGACTTATTCTTGTTGACGAGATTCTGGAATTTTCTGGCTTTTAGGGGTTTTTTTTATAAATCTTTGTTCAGATGCATGCACATCCCTATATACATGCATTTAGTAAAAAAAATTATGCACAAAACCAACAAAACCTCTCAATATTATAAACTTTTGCCTGGAACGTCTGAAAATTTTTCACGTCTGCCAGTTGCTGTAGTGAAATATAAACTTTGCAATTGGTTTTAGATCGATATGTTATTTTGGGAAACCATAGAGATGCTTGGGTATTTGGAGCAATAGATCCGTCAAGTGGAACAGCCGTAATGAAAGAAGTATCACGTGTCATGGGTCAACTTGTGAAAACTAGTAAGTATATTTATAGGCAGTATGGTAACTAATGCTACTGGTATCAGCCATTTTGAATGAAGCAAACCAGAAATGAAATCCTTTTCAATGCTTTTGTTATATGATATGTTAAGTTATTGGCTATTTTTCTGCATACGTGTTAACCTCAAGATTTTTAATGGACAGCACCATGGTGTAAAATGCAGTCATAATTCCTTTTTTAATAATAAATTTTGACTATTTTATATGAATTAAAGAACAGAAGTAATTTTTACTGTGGGTATGTTATAAAATATTCTTGAATATTATTACGTAATGATTCACAAAATACAGAATATAAGAGAATTCACTTGTTATTTATTGAAATGGTCTCATCGTGTATCTGTCTAATAGGACAACTTTGTTAATCTTGGTAACCTACATCGTGTGATTTATATGCAAAATGTGTACACAATAGACAATAATCCCTAGGGTGTCCAGTTAATATAGAAAATTGGTGAGTGGACTTACAAACTAATTATCTTTAATAAATCATTTTATTTATGGTATATTTCCTAGACAAAATAATGCTTATTCAATATATTCTAGTTTCTTTTTGTTTAAGAGATATGGCATTTTTAATCTATAGTGATAAGACTGATCCTTCAAATATAAAGTAGGAATTATGGTTCTTATTGATTTCATTGTATATGTATTTAACTTGTATACATAATAATAATAATAATAACATAATTGGTTTTACGACAGCATTCAACATATTTACTTTGGAGATAGCCACTGGTTTCCCGAAGAATTTAAAACAGTAATGTTGGAAGTGACAAATAGATTTATTTTTAACTTTTACCATAAAGATTCATTCAGCTCCATCATCAGATCAGTGTATACAACGGGTGAAATATGACCAATCAGTTTAAAATTACTTCAAACTACAATGTAAAAATTTATAAATTTAATACAAAGATAAATCATCAGATGACTTGTCTTTAACCCCAGGACTATAATAACAAACATAATTCGTTATTATAGTCCCGGCTTTAACCAGACAGTCTCCAGTGTGCACGATAACGTTGGTCTGTTATTAAAAATCCTGTTTCTGTTCGTTTTAACGCTGACATATGCTTGGATAACCATTTCTTTCACTTTGTGTAACTCTGTAAAGGATCAAGCACACTGTCTTCCAGCGATGTTATCGTAGTCTTTATGTAATGAAAAAAATGAACAAACACACAAAACATGGAACATTATTGCTGCAAAGCTGCAAATAATAATGATGTAAGACCTGTATTTGCTATTCAAGTCCAGCTTTGTAACAGCATCTTTTGTTATGTATTTTGAAACCGTCTTTTGGCAGGCGAATTATGGTAAGTCACGTTATCCATCTGTCCTTGAATTCGTTATAACAAATAGCCTTAGGTTTCTTCAACCGAAATATTTCTAAATATATTTCAATTTGACCATTTCCAATACCGGTATAATGATTTTGTAATTAAATAAACAAAGAAATAACTATTAAGTTGAGTGTCTTCTGACCAGCTCATATGAATGTTTACGCTCTATTACAAATACAAAATGATCATCTTTGATTTTGACGATTTCCGCTGTCGTTGGTCCAGAGTAGTTGCCGTGATTTTATTTAATAAAAAAAGTTATAATAATAAGTTTTTTCTTTTGTCCTTTCCACAAACTTAAATTCATAGTTCATAGTATTCACTGAATTACCTTTTTGTGAATGTAAAGCAACCAGACCTATGTTTTGTTTTTTCTTGACTGAAGTGACGTTTCACACTAAACTAATATCTGTGATGACAGACAACCAGGATGTTTTTGAGATATTGTTGTAAGTGTCGAAGCTCATATATTGAAATTACATTCTGACATGATATAATATATTCAGAAGCAAATATTGACTCTATAGGATGGCTATTAAAATATTTATAAAAGTACATGACTAATAAATTTAAATAACTTTTAAGATCTGTCGACCATGTCGTACAACAGTCATTCGGGGTTTAGAAAAAGTGTTTGGAAAAGTATTGAGAAGAATAATTTAAAAATTTGACCGAAACTACATAAAAGTTACTAAGTATCAAAAAATACGACATACAGTCAGGAAAATATAAAATGATGTTTGTAGCAAAATATTTTTTTGCGATCGATTTTGTTTTAATTTTCTACCGAAATTTTTAACAATCCAATATTCCTCCGTAATCACTCTTTCCGTGTCTGATAAGTATATAACGTTCTTGTTTTTTGTAATGGTAAGAAAATAAAATTGAGACGTCTGAAAGTAAGTGCTAAAATCTCCAAAATATTTCCCCTTCGTCATAAAAATTGAACATTAATAAAAGGCAAAAGCTTAAAAAAATCGATTGTGACTATTATAATGGCATTCATTTTCTGTTTATTTGAAGGCTGTCTGGAAGAGCAATTCAACATCATATATGTATTTCAAAAAATTAATAGCCATTTTCCGATTGATTCTAGGATTAAACTGAAATTTTGCCATGTATTTTACATGTATCACCAAAGAACTGAACACATGCATTTTTATTTCTTAAGTTAGTTAAATTAGTCCAAATTCTTCACCCTTATTCAGCAAAATGTCGTGAAAAATTGGCATATTGTGCGTGTGTGATATTTTTTTCTCATTTTTTCTTATTACAATTCAAGAAACATCAAAATTGTCGAAAAGGCGAATTTGAGTGACTCCTTTATTTGACTGACATGTATCTAGACCAAAGTAATAAGAAATAAAGATGTTACGATTTTGTACAAGTTCGTCGAGCGGAGCAGCAGTAGCCAGGGTTAGAACTGTACTATTTTGTTTAATGGATGTTCTTTCGTCTTTTAATCAGTCGAAAAAAAATATCTTTTATGAATTTTCGTTTTCACGAGTATGTCTTTTAGATTTTCGAAGTTTTAATGTAATTAAAGCACAGCATTGTGATATTCCACGCAATAATTCGTGTTAAAAGGAATAAATGTATTGTTAGTTATACTTGAAGGTGGTTCCTGTTAAACTGACAGTTATATATAAAAAATGTACTAGATTTATCCTCGGTTAAGTCACTCACAAAACTTAGTAAAGCCAGAAAACATTGTGAAATTAATGTCTATTCTTATAGTTAACAAACTACTACTTATGGATTATCAGGTTATTTAGTAAGTTAACTTCTCATCTTGTCATCCTGTTTACAATAAATTGCTGTAAATTGTACTGTCGTATTTGAAGTGAAACGATACATTTGAAGCTTTTTGTGTTTTGTAATAAAACAACCTGAAAAGTTTCAGCAATCTTTCAGCAATATCACACTTACTCAACTGTGAAATCGAGTGGTTCACATTTTCAGAATGTGGGATATTTTTGCTTACATGTATTCCCTCAGAATTGAGTGTTGTTCTTTTTCCATGACTTCAATTTGTAAATTAACAACATATTTGAGAATATGATTAAAGAACAATAGATCAGCTTAAGATTTGTGTTCAAAAACGTCAGGTGACGTTGAACTCTGGGCTGTACTCTGTCCTTAACAAGCCTCGTTGGCGACATAAAATCTTATTATCGAATGTCTTGAATTTTCATATGTACTAGATTCTATGTATCCTTCTTCCAGAAAAATGGCGTCCACGTCGTTCAATAATATTTTGTAGCTGGGGAGCAGAAGAATATGGTTTGGTTGGGTCTACAGAATGGGTAGAGGTAAGACAAATAGATTGGGTCTATACGATGACTTGAGGTATGACGAATATAACGGGTGTACCCAATGGTAGAGGTAAGACGAATAAATTAGATCTCCAGAACAGTTAGAGATAAGACAAATGGATTGGGACTATATATATTGGGTAGCGGTAAGACAGCTGGATTTGTCTACAGAATGGGTAGAGGTTAGACAAATAGATTGAGACTAGGGATTCGAAAGAGGTAAGACAGATAATTGGACCTACAGAATGGGTAGAGATTAGACAAATAGATTAGATCTACAGAACGGGTTGAGGTAAAACGAATAAATAGGGACTACAAATTGGGTAGAGGTAAGACAGATAGAGTGGATCTCCAGAACAGGTAGAGATAAGACAAATAGATTGGGACTACATATTGTGCAGAGGTAAGACAGATGGATTTGGTCTACAGAATGGATAGAGGTTAGACAAATAGATTGGGGCTAAAGATTCGGTATAGACGTAAGACAGATAAATTGGAACTACAGAATAGGTAGAGGTTAGACAAATAGATTAGGTCTACAAAATGTGTAGAGGTAAAATGAATAAATAGGGACTACAAACTGGGTAGAGGTAAGACGAATAGATTGGGTCTACAGAGTAAGTAGAGGTGAGACAAACAGATTTGGAAATTGAGTACAGATAAGGCAGTTCGGCAGAGTCTATAGCATGAGAATAGATATGACAAGTAGATGGGGTTTATAGATTGGGTATAGGTAAAACAAATAAATTGGGACTACAAAATTGATAGAGACAAGATAAATAGATTGGGACTACAGATGGGGTAGAGGTAAGACGAATATATAGGGTGTACAGAATGGATAGAGGTAAGACAAATAGATTGGGTCCTCAGAATTGGTAGAGATAAGAAAAAGGTAATGGATCTACAGAATGGATAGAGGTAAGACGAATGTATTGGGTCTACAGAATGGGTAGAGGTAGAACAAATATACACGAACTATGTACCCAATAGTTTGTTTTTAATATATATATTATTTCTGCACATGACGTAAAGCCAATTGAATGTGAATGAATAACATTTGAAAGTGCCTGCTGTGACACCAGGTATTATTACAAACATTGGAGTTGTCAGATTGGGAAATATCTATTGTTTTGAGACAGCGAGATTTCAAACGTTTACTTTCTCATTAGATCTATTAAGTGATGCAATGTGATATTTTCATTTAGAAGCTTATGATACAGCTGCAAAAAAGTTAATGTTATCAGCAATCACAATGATTTTTTAAATAAGTGCTCTGAAGTTAAAATTGTCATACATTTTGCGGATAGTTTCCCAAGGTATAGTTTGCCTTCTAATGGGAAAAAATTGTGCACTTGCACAGCGTTCTTAGAAGTATTGGACCGTTCTTATAATTTCATTTTCCCTTACATAGGAAATGATTTGTCACCCACTGGCAGCATCGATTCACATGCTTTCACTTCCGTTTTTGTATCAGGGTAAATGTTCAGTATTTAGTCAGTTTTGCCTTTTATCTTTGTACTTGTGTTATCTTATTATATAAATTTTGAGAATTTGCAGAAATCCCATGTTATTTCACTATTGTGTTGTTTAGGCTTTTAGTCTGTTTGCATATACCGGAGTGCGGAGTTGTGGTTGGTTACCGGGGAAGTCGGTATTTGACGTGTTCTGTGACGTCATTCCTGGTTTGCTGCGTCATGAAGAGCAAAGGGGCAAAATTTTGACATGAAATAACAAAGAAATGATATAATCTTTGATTTTCGTAAATAGGTAGTTAAAAGTACCACATTTAGGTCAATTTATCCAAGTACCTACAATGTCCCACAATTTAAATAGCTTGGAATATTTACTTAATGAAATAAACGCGCCTTTGCCCTGACGTTATTAGGTACCCTGACGTTATTGGATTCCCAAAGTTTAGGCGTCGAGCGTCACTGACGATACTTAAATAGACTAAACCCGCGTCTGACGCAGACGATAAACGAGCGTCTGGCGCGCCAAATTAACATCGGCATCGTTGATCTTAATTACCTATGGAAACAACCTTCTTCAACGATCAGAAACAACTTGTTACTTGAAACTCGAAAGAGAAAGAGTTGCAGAAAACTATCAAAACTGATACCCTATGAGCAATTTTTGGCGAATTAACATTTTCCTCTATTTCGTCTATGATGTGCTTAATTTATGTCTATTTAAATATGTAAACTTTGTAACATATGAATCTGTATTTGAATACTTTTAAATGAATTAAATTATAAATTTAATAATAGGTTTTTTTTTCCAGAAATTGGAGACTTGTCGAAAAATGGGATGGTAAAACATACTCGTACATGCAGTAGGTGTGCATTACGAAATCTTTTATATCATCAGTGGTGGTAACAAAGCCGAATATTTGAAAAGCAAAACTAAATCTAAATATTTATAAGTATACTAATAAAAGTGATCAAATGAGATCAGCCGAAATCCATATAAGGAAGAGTTTCAAGTTTTTATAGTCAGTATAAAATTTATGAAATGTATTTAATATTTCATATCAACTAAATTTGATATCTAAAGTCTATTTGCGTATCTATAAATAATGGATTTTAGGTTCCCATTTATTTATTTCTGTTTTTATTTCAGAAGTATTTTTACAGCATAAAAACAAGATTAATACCTAAATAAATCTTATTTCTGTTTTCAATTTGATTGCGCTAATTTCAAGAAAATCGAGTTTGAAATTTTCTTCATTATATTTCAATAATTAATAATTCAGCCTCGATTTAAATGGCACACTGGTACGTTCTAAACAAGGATCTACGGGAATCACCTGGCGAAATCGCTCAACCATACTTCAGCATACCTTTTTCAATATTTAATTTAAAGGCGATTCAAGTACACCGAGTTTCTCTAACGAGAACATCGGCAATTATCCGATCTAACATCCCTTTCAGTGTATTTTCCTGAAAGTTAGCCATTTCTCTACAAGAGAAAAAAATATGCATTTTGAAACCTTCTGAAAGATAAAAGAAACACCATATGGCTAAGTCCTTTAATTTCACTTTCAGATATATTTGATGATGTGCTATCTCTCAACAATCCCCATTTCAGTGAGTGTTCATATCTCATATATCCTAGTATACTTGAAATAAAGGATACTACAGATACTAGAAGGTTTGCTTCATATTTAGATCTTTTCCTGGAAATTGACACAGATGGAAACTCAAATCTAGAATTTATGACAAACGTGACGATTTAAATTTTCCTATTGTCAACTTTCCTTTCCTGACTAGTAATATACCCACTTCCCCGGCATATGGAGTTTATCCCTCTCAGTTGATACGCTATGCCAGAGCCTGTTCTAACTACAAGGATTTCTCTGATAGGGGTATACGTCTAATTCAAAAACTACTAAAGCAAGGATATGAGGAAAAAAGGTTGAAATCTTCGCTTCGCAAGTTTTACGGTCGACATCACGAGTTGGTCGACAGGTATAATATTTCAGTGTCTCAACTTACGGTGGATGTATTTTCGTCATCGCAGATCACACAAGTGTCCATTTGTATTTACTTCCGAATGTGTCCTGACCCTTTTTGTGACGTTTGCTGCAAGACATGATTTTGGGGTTGCCTGATGAATGATACATGCATAGCAGGAGATGCTTTCCCTGTCGATACACCTGGTATCACTCCATTCTGGAGTTCATACAATCCCGTCTATTTATACGCTTGGATTTGTCATCTTCTTCCGACTCATGAGTTCGAACTTTGGTTAACCACTTTTTAAATAATGTAAGGACAATAGACAAAAACAAACATATATAAGAAAATAAGGACATGAGCACACACAAATGATAGAGACTTATGTAAGATGCTTTAACTTGGTAAACATATCCTACTCATATCATACGACAATAACCAAAATCAAATGTAATTCAGATACAATGTACACAAGACGACTATAATGATGACAAATAAACCAACATGATTCACTAATAGCAGTATGAAATCAGATTTTGTCAGTATTTGTGTCGTTGCTTAGAAGAAATTACAGTATATTGTTACTTTCAACAATTCAGAAGTTTGATGTTACAATTTTTATATCTAAAAATTTGACTGACCAGGATTTGTTCGTTCACACCCTCTTTCAACTACGAAAAACGACATTCAAGGTGAAAATATGCAGTCAAACTTTTACGGGGAGTAAATATGCCTATGATTGGTCAAAACAGGGTTAACACATATATGCATTAACAAATGTTAAATTTTTCAGCAATCCCAGCAAATAACTGTTCGAGTTATATGGCAATTAGAAAATAAGCATATATTTTATGCAGATACAATGAGAAGAAAAAACATTCAGTATAATTTCTTAATTAGAACACAGTGTCTTTTTGACAATTATGTGTATGTTTCATATTTCACTGCGTAAAATGCAAGCACGATCAATAACTTCAGTCCCCTTTTCTGAAACAACAGTGCCAAGAACCCCATTATTTAATTTGACCAGGAAACATAAGGTTAAAAAACCAAGCTAATCGGTGTACGAGAAGTTAAGTCAAAACATGAAAACCAACTGACAACAGATGACGACATACCCAACTACAATACGACTGCAAGTTTCGCTGTTGTATAAATTTAAGAAAAAGACAAAAATAGATACATACAAGAACATAAAGACATGAGCACACACAAAATGACAGAGACTAATGTTAGATGCTCTGAATAGGTAAATATATCCTACTCAAATCATGTGACACTAATCAAAATCAAAAGTGATTTAAATATGCAAGACGACTACAGTGATGAAAAAACTGGTATGATTCACTAAAAGTAGCATAAAAGCAAAATTTGTCACTGTCTGTTTCGTTGCTTAAAACAAGTTACAGTATATTGTTGCTTTCAAAAGTTTAAGCTTGATGTTACCTTTTTCATATATGAAAATATCACTGGCCAGGCTTTGTCAATTTGAACCCCTTTTTAAATTGACAAAAAAAAAATTCTAGATTAAAATATGATGTCAAACCTTTCTGAGGAATATATATGTAAATGATTTAAACAGATACACATGCATTGACAAATGTCATCAAATTCTGAAAGTACATGGATTAGTAGTTCTAGCAAGCAATTGTTCGACTATATCGCAATCAGAAAATGACAAACATTGTTTAAAGATATCATGAGGAGAAATCAATATAATTTCCTAATTTCTTAATCAAAACAC
>JAOXYI010130967.1:0-11783 GCA_028566495.1 Lithophaga antillarum | reverse complement strand
GTCGCTCGTTTTCAGTCTGTAAGAGAACAGCTTGTTTATGCATTTTTTCTAATAATTTAAAAAATTATACAGCATGCAATGGATTGTATGTTTATAAACAACCTAATTTTTCCTTAAATTCATGAAATAAAATCGTCTTTTGTCTATAAAGCTATTGAATTGTTACACACTACAATGTTGATCGCGAAATAGATGTCAACTTTGTATTTTTCTTTTTGTGAAGGTTGACGCTTCTATGGAAATAATTTTCAAAACTGGATAGCAAAGAATAATGGATGATTTGCTATCGAAAAATCCAAATTATCAATTTAAGAAAAAAAGTTCTAAAAATGGAAAATATTTTCTCCAGAATTCGTTTTATGTTTTAAACTGTTGTAAATTTTGATGAATTGTCATTTGTTTAGGTAAAAAATATGAGTTTTACCAGGAATATATGTAATACCCCTTAATATGTTAAGGTTTCCAGACACCTACCCAAGACTATGGGCTTCACCGGTCATCTGCATAGCTGTGCGGACTTTCCCAGTAACTTTGGTGTTTATGGTACAGCTTAAAACTGCTGAAAGTAACTCCAACGACCCACTGTTGTAAACACATTATTTTAAGGACGAACTTTTATTTAATTATGTGCTCCATGGTCAATTGGTTCAAATTAGGTGCTAGATATAAAATACCTATACAATACACTTATTTGTGATATTATTTAAACATATTCGAGCGTATAAGAAAGTTCAAGGTTTTTACAAAATTCAATGTTCATTTCTCACCTGAGTTTTAACACTTTTTGTTAGATTTAACGATATCTGAATTTTTTGTAGACCTAAAACTGATTAATCATGACTTAATAAAAATCCATTCAATTTTACTCGTCAAAATTTTCTTTAAATGGCTGATATTTTGCTACTTCTTTATATGTGTTCAAATTTTCAAAGATTTTGGATTGACAGATATTTCACATAATCAAAAATACATTTGGTATTCAATATAAACTAGTAATGAAAGGAAGGTAGACATCTGTTTGAAAGGCCCACATTAACGAAAGCAGTAGTGTTCAACTTGGTATACAATAATGTATTAATAGTGGTCCAGATAACATATCAAGTACGCCCAAAATCAATCCACACCTTAGTTGACCGAGTAATTTTTGTCGGTTCAATCAAAGCAACGTAATGTTTAAATAAAAATAAAAAGATATACATGTCTTATTGGTGTGAAAAGCTTCATCAACCAAATATATTAATAGCAATATTAGTCCAAGAGTTCTTCCTCCTCTTACAATGGGCAACCTTTATGCAAAGTTTTAGGGATGTAATGCTACCCAGGCTTAAGTATAAATCTGATCAGACAGGAATTTATGGCCCCAAAAACTATAATGTATGCAGTAATACCCAGATCTTAGTCTGAGGAGTAATTAATTAATAGTATTTCTCCTCTAACCATTGGGAAGACCCCTACAAAGTTTTAGGCATGTAATACTAATCAAACTTAAATTATCATTCAGAGAAGAATTTGTGGACCAAAAATCTATTTATAGTAACAACATTTCTAAACAGCAAAAAGTCAGTAACGTTCCTCCTTTTACCAAAGGCAAGGTTCTTGTAAAGTGTTAGGATCGATATTACTTACTAATGTTTTAGGAATACATTATAAAGTAACAAGTTATCACTCAGACAAGAATTTATGTACTGGAAATCTATTTATAGTTACAGTGGTACAGAGCATGGATAAATTGGGTCCAAATCTATAGCGTGCCTCCTCTTACCGACTGCAATAAAAACTGGACGCCACGATATAGCCAAAAAAAAGCTGAAAGTGGTATAAAGCCCCATACAAAAAAACAACAAAAACAGAACAAACAAAAAACGAACTGACAAAACAACAGACAAACAACCACATACCATACAGTGATACAAACTGAGCTATTGGATTTCTAATACAAATGAATTACATTTTTCTGTGACTAGTACTTGTTGTAATGATTATTAGAATTTAAAACTGGAAATCCATTTAAAAAATAGCAAACCGGGCTGTTTCAAGTCCCTTTCTATTTACAAAGGAAATTCAATTTCCACATACTAGATATACAGTATTCAATGTTAATTCATGCGAAATGAGCAAAAAAGGCCTCTTCAGGATCAAAGGAAGACTTGAGCACCATGCATTAAAGGATCTATATAATTTCTAGATCCAACAGAGAGAGCACTCAAGGATCTGTAATAGAATTTGAGACGGTGAATCGGCAGCCATGTTTGCATACGTTCTCCGCCATGACGTTAGTAGGCGAAATAAATCTTTAAATCATCGATATAATATTTCTATAATTCAACTCTTGGTTTGTCATTATAGCATACTGTGCTCTGTTCTAGTATAACACAATTTGGTCCTTATATTCACGAATAAATATCTTAAGCGTGATCATTTTACCCCTAAAGTGGCAAGAAGTCGGAACTGCGCAAAATAACAATAAGTAATTCGATAACCATTTACAATTCTATTTTAAAAATGTGTGGTAATTAAAACTTTTATGCCAATGATATTAAAAAATCTCAGACTCTTGTAAATCTTGGCGATTTTTTTCTTGTGCGAGGTCGATTACACATGTCAAACCACCTACACAAGGGGTGTTCTTCTTTCAGACGTTACTACCACTAGTGCCCTCTTTGAACTAAGATGAAACGTTCCGTGAAACTGGTACCGTTACTTCTATTACTCAACTTGGACGGGTAACTATAAATCATTGTAGTTAAGGGGTTCTAATGTAATTCATGGTCAAAATGTGTCCCTTTTATTGTTAGTTTCCCACAGTAAAGAGACTCAGCAGTAAGCATTTGGCCTTTGTCGCACCTGCACGTGAAAGTTCAACCGGACTTTAAAAGAATGATAAATGGAAATATTATGTTGAAAACATTACACGAACATGACGTGTGCCCGTTTACCTCAGAAAGGAATGACAACGTTGTTTACTTGTGGATTATGACTACCGGAATGGGCAATCGGATTATCGACCCTTTATATCCATTTTATGGTCAGCGGAGTAATAAACTTTGATATACTTGCTAGCTAACAATAGTCATGGGGAAAAAGAAATTTATTTTAGACATAATGGTTGTCCAATTCTTGCATATTTCTCATCTTCTGAATACATAACAGACAAGAATTGCTAAGGAGGCCATAACAGTTTCTACTGAAAACTATGTGAGAATAGAGCATAAAGTACTACTTGAAAGAATAAGTTGATAATAAAACCGAGCATAAAAACTACAACAAGAGCACACCTGTTGGCTCGCACCTGTCCTTAGAAAAACTGTTTGAAGTTTTAGTCAAGTGTTGCAATATCGATATCATCTGGATCGTAAAACTAGTTTGAACCCGCCCCTCTTGATATCGATTGTACAAAGAAGGAGCTTTGATATTACTTCGTTATGTTCGTTGTCTAATGTTTAAACAATTCAATTAATGCACTAAGTTTCTTCATAAAAATCAGATTAACACACAGAAATAATCTTAGCCAAAAATTCATACAAAAATGGTGTCAGAGATGAATTGTTTTTACTGGGTTTATAAAATATAAAACAGTTGTTTTCATTTTGTGTTGAATTCTTACGAAAATGAACGTGCTTGTTGCTTCGTTTAAATATAGTTTACCGAATCTACTGTTTCAGCAGTTGTACAGCAATAATTGTAGGCAGCCAGTTTTATTGGCGGAAGTCGAAAATCACAACGAAACCCTCAATCTTCGGCAAATAACTGGAAACCACCAACCTTCGACAAGTAACTGGAAATAACCAGCATTCGACAAGTAACTGGAAACAATCAACCTTCGACAATTAACTGGAAACAACCAACATTCGACAAGTCACTAGAAACAACCAACCTTCTCATGTAACTGAAAACCACCCACTTTCGTCATGTAACTGGAAAAACCACAGTCAAGTAACTGGAAACATCAACCTTCGACAAGTAACTTGAAACAACCAACCTTCGACGAGTAGCTGGAAACCAACAATATTCGGCAAGTACCGGAATCCACCAACCTTTGTCAAGTAAGTGTAAACGATCAAACTTCGTCAAGTAACTGGAAACGATCAAACTTCGACAAGTAACTGGAAGCACCTTCAACAAGTGACTGGAAACCACCAACCTTCGACAAGTAACTGGAAACCATAAACCTTCGACAAGTAACTGGAAACCATCAACCTTCGTCAAGAAACTGGTAGACTTTATCACGTAAGGTTCGAGTGGAGTGCACCTTCGTTTTTGCATTTGCCTCAAATCTGGCTAGAACTGACAGCCATAGAGATGAACGGCGAATGGTTTAACAGCAAAATGCTCAGCAAGTCCCCTTGAGGAATTTTTTGCGGGAATGTACTGGATTTCTTATATTGATTGACAGAGAAAACCAGTGCCGAAAAATGCATTTGTTTTCTTAGTCAGCCATTATGAAATGAGACAATATTACACTGTATGTTCAGGATTAGCCATTATTTGAATTAATTTTTTGTTTGGTGTCTTTTTTCTTTGTTTCTTTTGTTTCTTATTAGGTATATATGGCTTTTCTTTGAATTTTTTCCATTACTTAATGTGATCTTAGCCGGTGTTTCATTCCTTACCGTTTTTCTATGGTTTTATCAGTGTTTCATGTTATGATTTATTTTATTTCTATTTTCGTCAATCAATATTATGTGCTGGTCAATTTTTCGACGTTGCCCTATATCATCAATATACATTTAATTCTTATAAATCAAAAATATTACGAAATATTTATGATTTTCCGTTGTATTCATCTTTAGTTGGTGTCATTTCTGAAGAAATATATTGGAAAAGCCTTGTCATGCGGGCATTAGTTCTGATCTCTCAGATTTATTGAGAAAGAAAAAAATACATTACACGACTTCAGTTGCATGTTGTCGCCGTGGGCTTTTTATACTTTATAATGTCAAAAATACACAGTTATGGAAATCTGAGCTAATTTACGATTCTACCAACGTTGAAGAAGTCTCGTCTGGTGGCCTTTACAACGGTTTATGGTAAACTAAGGTATTCACCACACTAGAAATGATGAGGGCTTGAAAGCCTCTAACTATTATTATGGGCGATAATAGAGTGTCAATGGTCAAGAGTTAATGGAAAATAAAACATATTATTGCATTGAAGACTTTCTAAGAAAGAACAGCAGATTATTTTACTTGCCACCAATAAATCAAAGTACGAGTAAGACAGAGACAGAAAGAGAGAGAAGGGCTAACGCAGCGGAGGAAATGATTTTGAGAAAGATAAAGATAGATTACTTCACACCTGATTATTATACAGACCAACTTTGAGAATCTTGAGTTCATAAATTTAGTATATAAAGGGAACTTTCGAGTAGGTTCTGATACTAGTATGGAGACTCATAGATCACTAGAAGAAAGCGAAGAACAGAACAAAGATTGAAGTGAAACACAGAAAACACGAGTTTTATTTACTTCTACACAAGAATGCGAAGCAAGATATACTATTCTTTCAAATACATTGTATATCGTGCACATATTTTTTCTTGCAAAAGCATATGTTTATACTTTTAGCCTATTGAACCACATTATCGCTACATCTTGACCGATGCCGAAACGAGGCAACTTCAAATGCAGGATGGCCTCGTTTTCATATAAAATCTTCACTCCTTCATGTGGAGCCAACAAGATCCGGATAGTGACAGTATAACGGTAATTACATTTCCAAAACGTATGCAGTTTTGAAGTTTTTTTGTAGTAACGGCACAGATAATTGTATACCAAAATTTCAAAAGCTGTCTGCCACAACAAACGTTGGTCCGTCGAAATATTTGAATTTCAATTTGTTCAAAGTTAACTTGTACATGTACAATCACGGAATAGTGGTAGATAGGCAGCTGTACAGTGTACAAGACACCTCAAATCTGACGTTATTCTGGCAAGGAAAGGTTTCATAACTTTAATATCATAAAGGCTGCAAGGTCTTTCCTCATCAGTTTCTTCAAACGCCCATTTCTACTAGATGATACAGTTTGTGGCATACAGTTATCATTACGTTTGAACATATACATGCAAGTTGTTCAAAAGGTACAAGAGTTTAAAGCTGGCTCGTTTTTCGGCGAATGTTGATGGTTCTCGGCTTCCGCCACAATGAAAATTGTTGGCATGATGTAGCTACGAAATTACTGAAAGTGGCGTTAAAGTCTTTCTAAACAAACCAGTAAAGCTGGCTCTGTTCTTGTCGCCCTTCTACTGCAACTTTGACCTTAAAGATGAGCCTCTGCATGGGGTTTTTGATTACATGATTACCAGGCCTATTATTTTAAGATTATCTGATTTTTTCGCCAAATATTTAATGATTATATGATTACAAAGCATCAATTTTGGCATTTTTTTTTATTACCAAGATTTGATAACAAGCTATGCCAGAGTGAAATGTAATTTTTGATTACGCAATTACCAAGGCAAAACAATTGTGATTACCGGGTACCTCTCATGAGGGGCCTCAAAGATAAGCTGTAAAGACTAGAAAGAACAAAAAATTCTTTGAAAACAATAACGGCAATTATCCTGCAAGCAAAATTGTTTCAAGATTATTTCCCAACTTAATTTACTTAGGAAAAAAGAGAGTGAATATTATCCTCAAGGAATATTTTCTATAAATTATCTCCATGGAAACCATATTTAACACAAAAAGAAGCAATCCATATAATTATCTCTTTGCCTAAAACGCCATTCTAGCTGTGTATCACATCGCTGTCAAATTACGTCAACTTTCTTAGAACAAAACAAGAAACAGCCACATGCATCTAGATTGATAATTGACACATACATGTCAAGTAATAGAATTTCAAAAGAATGATTCATAAGTCTTGAAATAGGTTGTTTATATGCATGTTCAATTACATTTTTCTGGTTACTTGTAGGTGTCAAGATGAAACCAAAATGTCAATACTTTGGTGACACTTCGAGTGACAATGACGTAAACGTGAATTTCAATGCAGTACCGTAAAACTGGAACAAAAAGACTTTAAAGCGTCTTCATGTGAAATTGCATGACAACTATGTAAAGTTGCTATATAGTCAAAATTAGTTCAAAATAATACAACATGTACATGTATATTGTAACTATCTTGTCTTGGTAAATAGCAGTTTTTTTTTTGTAAGTTTTTTTAACCAGTTACTTGAGATATGAAGATGGATTTAGGTACTCATAAATCCTGTGTATGTTTGAGATGGACTTTTCTGTTATGTAGTGTGTGTACACAATGTTTCTGTGTTACAGAAGTCCAAAACGCACCCGCGTCCACTGAGAAAATAAAACAGTTTCATGTGAATTATAAATCCCCTCACCGAAAATGAAATTCAAATTAAAGCAAATCTGACAATACACAGTAGATGTCGTAATATAAAAAGGTAAAATTTTTGTGGTTTTAGCAAAATGCACTAGTTCGAAGGTTTTAAATTCATAGTTTATGTTTTTATTGCTACATAAAAGTCATAAGTTTACAGATCAGTGGTACGCTTCATTCTGTGAATTGATTGATCCACAAAAATTACTGGTTCCTTACGCATAATAAAGATCTAACAGACTCCCACCCGTTTACAATCAACAACTTATTTTTATATAAAAAAATACACATTTATGTAACTATCTTTTATCATATACTGACAAGAATGTATTCACGGCCGTACATACATTGTTTTTACTTTTCATGTTAGGTAGGAGTTCAGAATCAGCATAAAACAGAAAATTCAGTTGGTTATAAACAGGCCGATTAAAATAATCAGATATAAACGAAGAAAATATATGTACCTTCCATCTATTTTTTATTATGAGTGTTATATTTCAGTGGTATGGAGATAAACACTGGAAGATTACGCACCTGCCTAGGCATGAAGATTTTTCCCCAATTTTTTTTCCCCTTTATTCATTTGATATCGACATACATAACACGCGGAGAGAATATAGCGATTAAGCCCCACCAATAAATCAAACATACATGTAATTCGGCTGGTATAGCCTGAATGTATATAAAACAAAACGGTTTTGTGTTACATGTCTTCTTCAAACCCGATTTCTTAAAAAAATATTCCAGCTAACGGGTATATAAATATTTCAACATTACCATAATGTACGGTTTGTCTGTACACGAGGTGCATAATACTTATTCAAGAGTTTGGTAAAACGCAAAGTAAATATGAAATCGGCAGTAATCAAAGATGTATCATTCAGACATGGACAACACATCTATGCTGTACTTCAGTATACAAATAAAACAATTTTTAGTCTACAATTCACAGTAAGTTATAAACTGAAAATACCATAACTCCAGGTTAAAATTTTCGAGAGGGGTTTCACTAAATTTTTAGATGAAGAAAAATTAGTGGGAATTGTAAGCTAAGTTGAAGTTGGCTGAGTACTCAGTCACTCATGTATGTAATAATAATCCACATACCCAAACTAAAATTGGTTTAAAACTTTATCTGACAAAAAATTTAATAGTTTTGAACAAGTATATAGTTACGCGACATAGACAACATTAAAGACGCCTGTATGATAATCCTTACTGATCACAAATTTCGACTATAGACAATGAAAGACCACAAACAATCAAGAAACCATAGTGTATAGCCCAGACCACTGAAATCAGTAAATACTAATCTAGAATGTGAAATTTTCATTTACCAGTTTGATCAAATGTACATCCTCTGGTATGAAATAATTCGAGCAAAATCGAACCCAATAGGCAAACAGGCTTATAAACTTATTTGAAAGGAATGCAACTATAAAGCAATGAAAAATAAAATGTAGTTCAACAGGCAATAAAACGCAAAATAGATATTCCAGTATATCTGGAAAGATTGTTTGTTTTTTAAACAATCTATACTGAAGTAACACGGTTTTTTTTCACTCACTTCTTTCATCTGAAATAGTGTGGAACAAGTAGGTCTGAATATGTCTATGGCAACAAAAGATTTAGTACTGATCTCTATCCCTGCATGGTGTTTTCAGGGAAGAGATCCAAGATGTCTCATACCAAATGATCTAGATTTCATTTTCATCAGTTTATTCTTTATTTATACAAACAGACTGACATATTAATAAACAACCCCTGAAAATTGCTTTGAAGATGAGAAACAATCTATTAACATTTAAAAATAATGCAAATGAAGTGAAATAAGATTAAAAGTTAGTTTACATACTTAAAGGGTTTGAAAAATAAAAAGTATGCCTCCAGAATAAATGCTAAAAATTTATTACGAAATTTATTTTTTAATACATTCCTTCATGCACAAAAATGCACTATAATATTAAAAAGAATTAAATATCTATTTATTTGTAATTTTTAATGCTATAATATCTATTTTTTCTGTATAGTGAAAAGAATTTCATTTGAATGATTATCAGTCTTCACAAAAATATATTTAATAGTGTTAATTCAATGTGTTAAGCCTTAAAACATTTTCGGAAACTTCTTACATCTGTAAAAGCATTTCTGGGTACCCTTTTTTGCTTTTACCAGATGAACATCTACCACAATATCACAAATTCTGTTTTTAAAGAATGATTATACATGTACAAATACAATTATCAGAAATGACATTAAATATTATTGAACACTTTATAAATTCAGTTTTTATGAATAGTTTTGATCCACCATCATATTTCAAAGACAACATAACAAGAGGTAAATTGTTTGGTTAGGGATCTTGATGATTAGATGAGAATTACCTATTAAACTCTCTTAAAGTTGATTATTTTCTCATTTGGTCAGACAGCCATAATTCGTCACGGATTATCACATCTCTATTGCCCCATTCAGACTTTCAACAATATTTCTATTGTGGTTTTTGAAGTTCAAAAATCATTTGAATGACATTTGTATGTTTTTTGTCTATGGACATTATAACCAATTTCAAAAGGTGAATTGGATCAGGTTATTTTTCTTTATTTGTGTTTACTTGAAATATGTTTGTTAACTTCCTTTAAGTGGAACAAGTGATAGAAGAAGTTATGGAAAATATGAAAATTTTACATAAAAAATGAGAAGACAGAAACCACAAGATATTAAAATTGCAGACATCAACCATGAGAATATACATAAACACAAAACGTTATATTTTTAAACGTTGTGGTTGAAATTTAAAACGAAAATAAAGCGATAAAATATGTATTTATTCTCGTTGGTATTACTTTTTCCTATATTTAAGACAATAAGGAATTTAAGGCTTTACACGAAGATTTTTCAAGCATGCCATTGTCGATTGATATATAAAAAAATTACATGATACAATTATGTGTGCATTTTACTTATGAAAAAAATATCATTTTGAGTAAATTATGAAGATGCTTAAACTCTATGAACAAAAATTCTAAACAGACAAACGATGGCATTTTTGGGGCAACTTTTCTGCAAAACTTATAATAATATTATACCATGTACATAGTATATGTGCCAATTTAAGAAATCTACAGAACACTTTTCTACATCTTAATAATTCCAGTTTGCATCAGTTTAAGTAACATATATATATTAGGGCAAAACACAATTCACATTCTCCATTGGACATTTTTACTATAAACTGAAAAGATATCTTATAAGAAATGTAAAATTTTGCATGTTTTGGATGTCAGAAAGAAGAGCTTCTCTGTTTTAAAAAGACATTTTGTCTTTTTATTCAAAATGCAAAATAGTGTTTTAATACTTGAAATTTTATTTCCTTTAAAATTTTGCCCTTTGAGAAAAGGTTTCATGTCGTGATAAGGTAAAATATTTTATATTTAACTGTGTCACTAACTTCAACACAGGCGTTAATTGTTTTTCAACTTTCAACTTTTCTTTAAGATATAATCTACACTAAAAGTCAGGCAGTTCGCCAATGTTATAATATAAAATCGTTGGAAAGATTTAATGAAACAAAGACAACATTAAAGTTTCTTTAGATTTTCGTCAATGGATGTTACATGTCAAGGGAAGCAACTCACGAGTGATAGAGTAACTTTGAATGTATAATAAACAAAAGAAATTGTTTACTTATTATCTCCTGAAAATGCTGCATTTAAATATTTAATAAATATATCCCTTTTCCCATTTTTCATCTTCATACAATAATTTTAAAATATACTACAAGAAAGCTAAATTAAGATATATTTTTTTATCTGTCAACTTCAAAGATGCAATTATGAAAATAGTTTTAATATTTTACTATCAGTTTTGCTTCTGAAAAGTCATTATCTTCTGATGCATCTTGTTTCAGTGACGCTTTAACAAAATGTATCATATGCATTTCACACATTACAAATGTCTGTTTTGTAAGTTTTAAAATTTGCAATTTTTTTGTAATGATATACAATAATTAATTGATCGTTGTCACAATTTCTGACAATTTATTGCTAAACATGATACAATCGGGTAATATTTATTTTAAATATTCATGAATATCATAGATTGTATAGCACTTAAATGTTGTTCAATTTGTGAAATTGATTTAGGAGAAATTGACTTAAAAATTAATACAAAATATTTTCTGTGAAAATTCTGCTTTTTTTTCTCCATTGTTTAAATTTTGTAATGAGAAAATACAGAAAGTAGAAGCGAGGAAAGTTTTTATCTTGTAAACGGAGAGGAAATTTCTGAAAACTATAAAATCCTGACAGTTTCTCGTGATTTAATGTCAGTATTGCAGTTTTATGATCAAGCATCTGAGGGTTTCTAAGGGCAAAAGATATAAAATGAAACTTTTGTGGTAATAGACTAAATGTTGCTTCTTAAAGAACAAGTTCTAAAT
>JAOXYI010130966.1:0-18958 GCA_028566495.1 Lithophaga antillarum | reverse complement strand
TGATTTAGCCCTTGCACTTTAGCTCGAAAGATGAGATGTGTCTATTTTCACTTTTGATGGTCACGTGACGTCAACAAGAAGTCTATTTATAGACTACATTGGTGATTTTTAAAGAAAAACTATTCAGTAAAATTTCAATTATAAAAGATATTCATAAACTGTCCTTTACTATGAATGTGACTGATTATTGTGGCAAATGTAATTTTACACTTGTTTTTAAGACGTGGAATGCCTTAACTGCCACGCGTTTGCCATGTAGTCAAATACTGAAAAAGATGTAAACTGTATATTCTTTTTTCAGTCCTTTATTGTATGAATTTAGTAAATTGTAGAATGGTTAAACTATGTCTTTTCGTGTTAAACATAAAAGTAGTATACCAAAATCAGTTCGAACTCATGAATCCAAAGAAGATAACAATTCCAAATGTACAAATACAAATAGATGGGATTGCATGAACTCCAGTGTGGGATGAGACCAGGTGTATCGACAGGATAAACATCTCCTGCTTTCCATGTATCAATGGGCACGCAACCCCATAATCATATCCGGTAGTAAAGGTCACAAGAAGGTTTAAGACACATTCGGTAGTAAATATAAATAGACAGGTGTAGGATCTACGATGACCAAAACACATCCGTAGCAAGCTGAGACACTAAATATTATACCGATCGACCAACTTGTGATGGCGATGGTAATACTTGCGAAGCGAACATTTCAAACTTTCTTATACATTTTGTATCCTTGGTTGAGTAGGTTTTTTAGAAGTCTACCTCTATCAGGGAAATCCTTGTAGTGAGATCAGGTTCTGGCATAGTATATCAACTGGGACACGTAAAAATCATATGCCGGAGAAGAGGGTATATTATTACCCAGGAAAGGGGAGTTGACGATCGGAAAACTGAAATCCTCACGTTTGTCATAGATCCTAGATTTGAGCTGTCCATCTGTGTCAATTTCTATGAAAAGGTCTAAATGGGGAGCAGACCTTCTAGTCTCTGTCGTATTCTTTATTTCAAGTTCACTAGAATATAGGAGATGTAAACACTCCCTGAAATGAGGATTATTGAGTAACAGCACAACATCAATCTATTTGAAAGTGAAATTAAAGGATTTAGACAGATGTCATTTCTTCTTATCTTTCACAAGGCTTTGTATAAACTCTGCTTTATATGAATACTTAAACAAGTCGGGTAGCAGGGTTACAAAATTAGTACCCATTGGAATACCGACTGTCTGCTGAAATATTAATCCACCAAATTCTACAAATATGTTTTCAAATCCAGCATTTACTTTATATCTGTTCGGATTACCTGTTATTGGAATCTGTATTGTTCTTAACAGTTTAGGATTTTACTCTACTAAGAACTGAAAATAGATATCTTTTATTATAAACGAAACGCTGCACAATGGGAAGTCTTCAGAGTTCTTTCAACTTTGAATGAGATATAGTAGTGTAGCAAATAGAGAAATCGAAGTTTTAATATTACTGCAGAACTTCAGTGATTGTGTACGTAGACAGTCGAGTAATTCTGACTGCACAATTATTGGAATACAACTCATGCAGCATTCTTAGATTTATTTTAGGTAGACAAACTACACATAAACTGATATTTTTACATGAAATTATGAAGAAAAATTAATACAGGTCTTTTTTTATTTAAATTACCAGTAACGAACAAGCTGTTAGGAAGCTAATACTTGTTTACATGTTAAATTATGCGTTACCTCTGAATAATTCTGCACACTACCACTGAAAGGACTAGGTCGTATCGATGTCGTCTCCGATCAAATTATTTTGCCCGCTAGATAGATAAATATTTATTTCCGGTTGAAATAGGCGAGACCATCTCTATTTTAGACTGACACATATCTGTCAGATAACTTATAAATCTTGCAATGGAAATAAGATTAGATCGAAAACGAGCACTTGTGACTGGAGCGGGTAAAGGTAGGATATATTATATATTAATTATAACACCGCTATAACTCGTGATTGCTGTATTGTGTTGTGTTCTATGAATATCTGGGTCAATAGCCTATTTTTGACAACTGATAGCCCTTGTTATCTTGTCAGAACCTATAAAATATCTGTATACCTGATTTATATAACCTATGAATCACATAAAAATGAACCGATTTGTATTAATCAAGTACTTAGATTAAACATCAATTATCTGTAAAGATCAAACTTTTAAATCAAATGACACGAAAGTGACAAAAATTGACTTTTATGCTCTAGATGTACTCTTCAGTATCACTTTAGTAGTATTTATACCGAAGGGAAAAAGGGCACACAATTCTAGGTATTTGGTGACATCTGTTCTACAAATAAGTTGCCGATCTTATCAGTGAAAAGTTAGATGCGCATTAAGACATGTAATATTTCAGCAACTGTTCTAATGCCGAAAAATATTTGGAGCACATTAGCATAAATCGATCCGAGTTTAGAAACCATCCTAGTGCAAACTTAGTTTTATTGATATTTGTAACTGTAAAATTTATAAATACTTTTTAAGTTGTCAGTTCACATGTGACTTCGGGAAAATGCAAAAAACGACAGTGTATTAGATTCGAACATTAAAAAGCATTTAATTTTGTGAGTTCAAGCCTGATTTTAAAAGAATACACAACTGACAGTCAATTCGTACTCGGTGTACTAAAGCTTACCATGAACTTACCGAATGTATGTGATTGGTCTAACCACTACGACTTCTTCCATCAAGAACACTAGGCGTCAAGATATAGCTGTAATCGCTGAAAATTGTGTTATACCTCAAACAAAAACAAAAGTACAAAAAATGCAAAGTACCCAGATATTTGTACCATTTAAATCAATATGACCAACAAATTCAGACCTTAGTATAACGCGTATAAGTATTTATTATATAACTACTCGTTGTGCTTCATTCCTATTGACAAATTTCCATAGCTAACCTTCCTAACATAACGTTATACTCACCGTGCATTTCTGTACGTGAGGTTAATTTAACATTTCAAAGGCTTTCTATCGATCTAAAGATAGACATTTTGGTATTTCTATGAGTAAACGATAAATTTTCCTCTATTAATCCCAATCTATGAAAGAAACAATCCTTTTTTCTGGAAGGTCACGATAGTGGATGAATGATTTAGAATAGCGGATCAATTGGGAAACATATACTGCATTCGTTGGTAGTACAAAAATATTGCTACGTAGAGATTGGACACTTAGCATAGGAAAATCGAAGTTGTCAAGTTTGTCGTTAAGTTTGGACCTTGAACGTCCTTCACTATCTATCTCACGAACAAGATTTAGTTCAAGTAAGAAGCAGATTTTGAAGTGTCTTCTGTGTCCGTTATTTCAAGTTCTCTGGGATAGATCGGATGCAGGAAGTCACTTAACCTAGAAACATTTAACGGAGAATATCATTAAGTGGTACATACGACTGAATGATTTAGCAATCAACTTTTTAAATGATGTATATGTCATAGTTAATAGTGATGAGAGGGTAAATTAATGTTTTAAAATCCTACTTTTTCAAAACCATGCTGATTCCAATAACAGATATACCGTAACGGATATAACGAGAATGCTGGACTTTTTGACCGACAACATATTTACATATTTGTCGAATTTGGTGGGCTGATATCTCAGCAGACAGTCGGTATTCCAATGGGTACTAATTGTGCACCCCTGCTAGCCGATTTGGTTTTGTATTCATATGAACCAGGGTTTATACAAAACCTTATCAAAAATAAGAAGAAAAGACATCTGGCTAAATCCTTTAATTTCACTTTCAGATATACTGATGATATGCTGTCTCTCAGTAATCTTGATTTCACTGAGTGTTTAAATCTCATATATCCAAGTGAACTTGAAATAAAGGATACTACAGACTCTAGAAGGCCTGCTTCATATTTAGACCTTTTCCCGGAAATTGACACAGATGGACAACTCAAGGATCTATGAAAAACTTGACGATTTTAGTTTTTCTATCGTCTACTTTCCCTTCCTGAGTAGTAATATACCCTCTTCCCCGGCATATGGAGTTTATATATCTCAATTGATACGCTATGCCATAGCCTGATCTAACTACCAGAATTTCTCTGATAGGGGTATACTTCTAACTTAAAAACTACTCCAGCAAGGATATGAGGTAAGAATGTTTGAAATTTCTTGCTTCGCAAGTTTTACCGTCGCCTTCACGAGATGGTCGATCGGTATAATATTTTAGTGTCTCAAATTCCTGTGGATGTATTTTCATCATCGTAGATGCTACACAGATCCATTTGTATGTAGTGTCGAATGTGTCCAAAACCCTTTTTGAGGCCTTTGCTACCAGACATGATTTTAGGGTTGCATGACGGGTGACGCATGCATAGCAGTAGATGCTTACCTGGTCTCACTCCATTCTGGAGTTTCTTCAATCGCAGCTGTTTGTACACTTGGATTTGTCTTCTTCAATGGACTCGTGAGTTCGAACTGATTTTTGTATAATACTTTTATGTTTATACAATTGTTATATATATAAAGTCGGTTAATAAGATATATTAGATACAGGAATAACAGATTAATTCAAACAATAAGACAATCCTAACCATTCAGCAACAGATTAAAACTTATGAGTAGTTAATAAAGGAACCAAAGGCACCAACCGCAACCCAAATATATATGAACAATATTCTGTATTTGGGCGAGTCTGCTTTCCTGTGCAGACGTCATGCACACTTCTAAATTATTGTAATATTGAACATATTTAAAATAAGTTTACTGTTATCGACTGGACTGTCGACTTGCGCTGTATTGCTTTCATCACGCATGGGTTTCTTTTTTATTGGTGGGATAATGTTGACATCCAAGGATAATTTGTAATATTTTACGTGAACACAAAAGTCAACGAACTCATCAGATATAGCAGTAATATATATATATATTGATAGGAATGTTCAATTTCTTCCCATATTATACGAATTAAAAGCAAGCATAAATTTATTTGTATTGATATTCATCTAGGTTTAGGTCGTGCAGTATCGAAGAAATTGGTAGAATGTGGTGCAGAGACTTTTGCGCTTAGCAGAACACAGGCAGATTTAGACAGTCTAAAATCAGAGGTGATGCTTTTATTATTTTAATATTCGACTAAAGAGCACTGGAATAACCAAACAATCATTGCCAAGACATAATAAGGCATCAGAACAAAAACAAACGAACAATTAAACACAAAAACCCAAAAATAAATCCCACCGAAAAATTAGGAGCAAGAATAAATGCTCCAACAGGGCTTTTCTACCTTTGTTCCATTACCAGTTGTGAAGTCCTAATTTCAAAGCATGTGTACGAGTTACAGTTGGTAAAGGGACTATAACAAAATATATGACATAGAAAGCATTTTGGTAAAATGTTCGAAGGGATGGTTACACTTTAAGTTTTTGATATGCTTGTCTGAGTAATTTTTGTTTCATTTGATAAAGGATGGTTACAAGTAAGGTTTTTGATATACTTGTCTGAGTTATTTACTTAACCAGAGATGATTACAGTTTAAGTTTCTGATATACTTATCTGAGTTATTTACTCGACAAGGGATAATTGCAGTTTAGGTTTTTGATATCCTTGTCTGAGATATTTACTTAACAACGGATGATTATAGTTCAAGTTCTTGATATCCTTGTCTGCGTTATTTACTTCACAAGACCGAAATTATGATAGTTAGAACAACTCTAGAATAAATTGAGATACATTGATCCCATATACAGGGGAAGCAGGCATTTAGTTTTACTTGGAAATGTGAAGTCTACAACTGAAAAATTACTTATAAACTGCATTTGTCATAAATCCAAGGATATACTATGTATATAGAAATCTATTCAACTTTGGTCAATGCAGCTGACCATTCTGATTCTAAGTAAATTTTGAGGCAATACATTTCATTCGCATGTAAAACGGCGACAGTAGAATACCAGTAACTTGTTTAAAATATCATAGTCTGAACATAACAAGGCCATACCAGTAGAAACAAAAGTGAAAAATAAAATGAAAACAACTAAAGATCGGAAAACACAAAAATTATCACACAAACGGGAGAAAAAACAGGTGCGTCGATGAGTAAGTTTCTTCTGCTCTGCATGCAGCATCGTTGTGACGTAAATTAGTAAAAGGATTCAATAATGAATGTATGGCATCAGAAACATGTCTAAAATCAGCTGAGACAAGGAAATTCTGTATGGATCAACCAAGTCGAGATGGCAATCACAAAATTTTTGGACGGTAATTCCATTTTTAGCTTTTCATAACCTTGTTCGAGTACGTTACTAGACAAGAGTAACCCTCTGTCAAAAACATCCTGATAGCTAGTCTAGGTTGTCGTATCAACTGCAATACATAGACCCCATATGCGGAGGAATGTTGCTACTCAAAAATGTGAAAACTAAAATCTTCGCCTCAGTCATAAACTCGTGAATACAAAAATCCTTCTGTGTCCATTTCCAGAAATAAGTCCTAGTACGAAGCCGATATGTTCATGTGTGCCGTGTCCTTTATTTCAAGTTTACTAGGATATATGAAATGCAAACGGTCAATAAAATAAACATATGATACCAATTTCAATGCGCACGACACGTGTTTCTGGAATAACCTTCATCAGTAAAACTCCGATTAGTGATAAAACAATCTATATACCGAAAAGTAAAATTAAATGCCCGGTACAATTTCTGCCTCTTAGTACTGAGAAGGTCTTGGCTAAAATAAGTTGGCAAGCAGATCGGCACAATTTATGCCCATTGGAATGCCCATTATTTGTTGAAACAATCGTCCCCGGAATTTTGAAAATTTTAAAGCAGAGAAATCGAAAATCTTCATACAGTCAGACCAAGTTGCTTCTAGTCAACGATGACATTAAACTTAATTTGCTGTTGGATAGATAACGGAATCATACCCCGAAAGGTTCCAAGATGAAAACCTGCAAACATCTAGTTGAAGAAAATGTTAGTAAAGATATGTACTGTTGTTTTATAGACTATATTGCCCATTTGTCATGATACGTAAAACCCAGTTTCTCCCTGCAAGGTATAGCAAGGGCTTATTATTTCCGACATGTCGTTCTCAAATGAGTAATGCCTCAAGATATACAGAAAAAAATTAATGCCAGTAAGACATATTCTTGATTGCGTTTATATTTGACGACAAAGCCCATTTGTGCACCTGATAATGAGTCTGCAGCTATAGTTTTTTTTTGTTTGTTTTTTTTTTTTCGGTGGGTTTTTTTTTGTTTTTTTTTTTTTGGTGTTGTTGTTGTTTTGGGGTTTTTTTTTTTCTCGTTTTATGTACACTGTTTTGAAACTATTTACGTATATATCAGTAAATACGAATGTTTGTTCTAAATTTTATTGCTAAACGAAAGGAAACAAGATACATTCTACTAATTGGAAAATATTTTCATCTGTTCCAATTCATTTGTGAGTGATTTGGGATCGATATGGGTAACTGTTGTAAGAAAAGAAAATAGTAGTAAAGTACCAACCAGTAGCCTGCATCTAAAAATCTAGCAAAGAGAAGACAAAGTCGAGGCAGAGTAGGGATTTCATGAACTCCCTAATGGGAATGAGATTAGGTCTGCCGACAGGGTAAGTATTTTCTGCTATAATAGCATCGTCCGGCGTGCAATCCTAATTTTCACCTCCATTATTAAGAAAAAATATTAAAAATCAATAACAGCAAAATACGATTTTCAAATTAATAAACCTTTAACAAATTTCATTGTAAAGAAAATCTACGTATACGAGGTATTTTTGTTACCGGAACTTACTGTCGGTGTCGGAAGCCAAATGTTCCTTTATAAAGATTCCTTTTTTGTTTTTTTTTTTTGTTTTGTTTTTGTTTTTTTTTTGGTACCTGGAGGATTTTCTGTGGAAGTTCAATATTCCATAAAACGAATGTCTTTATAAGGCTGGATGACTGTACTATAGCAATATTTCAATGACTGTGATTTTAGATAGTTCATCAAATCTCTAGACTTTTTCAGAATCTACATCTGACTGACATCATTTGTAATTTAGCATTTTCATAGTATTTCTGAAGAACTTCTTTGACTACTGTCAGAATAAAGGTAAGAACTTTGATTAGGGTTTTTTGCAGCACCTGACAGAAGCGGCTATATAAAGCTCTCTATAAGGACACTTGTAAAATTTTGGTATGCAGTACAAGGACGAGAAAGGAGATTAGCTTCTTTATCTTGAATATTTATGTCAACGGAAAGAAAAATAGGCCTATGGTTGGAGAGTTGGAGAGTGTACTCGGTTTATATGTCGGGCTGCTAGGGAGTGGCATTAATACCTAGTTCTTTGATCAGACCGTCGTAGTAATGGATCTTGCAAACAAAACTACATTGGTTAAAGCCTTGTTAGCTGACACAACATATTTGTCATGACGTTCTGGTACTTCTTAACATCTACAGGTCCTTAAAAACTAAAGGGGTTTTTAGTATTCACGGACCCTTGTAATTCTTTTAATTCTATTCTGTATGAGTGATCTTACAGATCCTTTAATAGAGAAAAAAAATAATAATTATTATAAAAGGAATGATCAGAAAAATCACAGTCAACACGAAAACGAAAATGAAGCAGAAAGAACCAAACAAAACCAAATAAGAATATCTGTGCCTACAAGCATTTCCCATTCCCAGTTCTCAAAGCTTTTGTAAAAGTTTTAGTCGTTAAGAAGAGACAGTAATGAATCTCGTTTAGAAGAGACAGTAATGAATTTATGACACGGGTATTCCATACCGATAAACTAACTTGTTTTGGCGATAATTTTTTCAAGTAACGATACCCTTTTTTCATTTTGTTCGAGTAAATTACCTGATAACACGCAATCCTCTGTACATTGAAGACCGGTCCCTACATAACATTAAATATTAAGTAACTTAAAGCAGTCGAAATCCCCGGTCAAAATCTCTGCTCTGTGACAAAGAAGCAGAGATTTGAAAAAAAGTTAGTTAACTTAAAATTTCCTAAGACAACTTTTTTCAGTTTAAGCAAAAAATATTCAAATCTTTGCTTTTATAACCCTTCCTCTGATATTGCCCTCAGGACAAAAGCAGAGATTTTTTTCAAATCTCTGGTCGACTTCCGAAAATGCCTGAAACTTGAAAATTTTCTAATGTCTAATTTTGCCATAACAGCTCGGAAATCTATGTCGTATTTCTGTTAGAAGCGCATTTACAAGTTTTATTAAATGTCGTACAGTTCCTGAAAAATAAGTATTCCATTTTTAGGTTCGTTTATCGTTTATGTATCTAAAACAGAAATGATAACAAATATGCGGTATTAGCTAAATGAACAGAACCCTTATCGTTTACATATCCATAAATTATCACTTATCTTGAAATTATACATACATGTGTTATAAATTATAATTCCCTAACAGATTTGAGCCAGCTGTTTCCTATTATGTGCAAAACAAAATGCTAGAAAAATTTTGTCTCTCAAGTCACATAGGTAATTTTTTTAACCTTGATCTGTGTTATTTAAAAAGAATAATTTTTACGACATATTTATTTTTTGTAAAAATGATTCAAATATTTATATATTTTTTATATTTACGTTTCTTTTCATATTGTCATTGATTATTTTTGTTTATGAGAGTATGCGCGGTCGTAAGACAATTTGGTCGTAGGACAGAACTGCATCGAAAAGAGCATGAGCGGTCTCAGGACAAAAGCAGTCATCAGAGAATATTTCAGAAAATGTTCCAGGAAAATTTTCTGGAAAGCGTCCTGAAAATTTTTCGAGAAATTGTCAAAAGACCATGTTAAAAAACTAAGTTAACTTTATTTGATACCAGGACCAAAAAAAGCAGAGATATCTCTGCCGTTAAACTTTATATTTTCTATACTGGCTGTTGCTTAAATACCTGATTGTTGTAAGAAGAATTGCTTATGATTACAGGGTATGACGGCGGGATTTTTTGGAAATCTTTGTCGTCACACCCTAAAACCATAGCCTAACGTTCTCACAACAATAAGGTATTTAAATACCAGCCAGCTTCGGAGATTAAACAAAAATACACTGAAAATCTGAAAAAGAAAAAAAGAATAGTTCGTCAATAAATGAAGGCTCATACAACAAAAACCTCATTTTTTAAGATTTGAAATAGATAATAATAAATACAGCAAGTGAACATTATAATTTACAATTAGAATTCGAAAGAAAAAGATGATGGTTTGAAAAAGTTGACAGTGTATTTACCAAAGAATGTGGAATAATACCAATCAAACATATAAGTCTTCAAAATTGCTTTAAAGGCTAACAATGTGAAGAAACATGATTTTAGATTTTGTAGATTTTTTTTTCAAATCCTTAGCAAATCTGTCATTGTTCGCACAATAAATCAATAATTTACCATTTTCGTGTTCTTTTCTCTGGAATACAATATTGGTGAGTTTTCCTTTTATCATGACGAATCAGGTTGATCCAAAATACATCTTCATTTATGACGTACACATGATAAATGAACATTACATCAAAGAAAGAGGTAAATAGCACGTCACATTTCAGTACAATGAGTTATACGCTTCGATGTAAGCGTTACTACTACAGAAATAGCGGCGCAGCTGGCATTGGCTTTTTTCTCTTTGGAAAGGAATATTAACAGGCAATTATATATATGTTTTTTCTTAGTTGTATTTTTCTTTTAAGGTTCCCGGTATTCATGTCATAACTGTAGATGTACGGGACTGGGATAAAACGAGAGATGAAGTGACAAAGATTGGACCAATTGACCTCCTTCTTAACAATGCTGGTACAGCCAAGCTTGTCGCTTTCACTGACGTACCTAAAGAGGATATAGACTTGTAAGAATAATTATCAGGCTGTTTTAACAGTTAATCTAGTGATTTAGTTAACTTGTGTATATTATGGATAAACGTATAAACGTGCAGTTTTAGGAAAACAAACCTCTTATACCATTATACTGATAAAACTAGTTATATGCAAAATACACAGTTACAACCGCTGTCATAATTAAGTAGATGTCATACATTTCCAAGTATCTCGTTGTTGCAACACATAGCTATTGTGCGACGATAACTTAATATCTTTAAAATTTTATAAAGGGGCTTGGCAGCATAGTCTCAGAATCTAAGATACTGATTACAAACTAAGTATCAACCACTCACAACAAAAATGACTACTTTTTACAGATATGTCTGTTATCGTGGTAACCAGGATCCACATTTTTCAGCCTAAATTGCCATTTTGATTATTTTTCACCACTAAAGTTTGACCATTTTAGATGTAGTCCTTACAGACTTATAATCTAGGAAATCTTGACATCATTATCTAAGAAATGAGGTTTGGTTCACCGTCGACCCCAGATTACGATTGAAGTTTTCGCAAAGGTGATTTAACTGCCATTTGGTCATTTTTGAACGTACAGAAACAAAGTATGGCTCATTTTAAAGAAAACATTCAGTTTTGTAAAAAAATAAATCAGTAAAGGGTGCATAAAACATTCTTTTTAACAATACCGAGGGTCCAAATATGATAATTTTAACATTTTCAGTTATTTTCTGAAAGATGTCACATTGGCGAGCGTAACATTGCTATATAATTTTACTGGTTGCCATTATATTTTGAAATGAAAGTTGTAATCAGAATGATATTACTGGAACAAAAATGATATGATTTCTATGTAGGAGTGGCCGAGAAAATTTACTTAAATAAGTTGAATATACAGAAATATCCATATTGTGTAATCAACTATTTTTTGGGATAATGCCATTAATAGGGAGGATTTTATCCAATTCATTTTATTGCTGAATTGTCTTGTAGTGGAACTGATAATTTCAAATCGATATATGAAAAGTTATATATCACTTGCAAAATTTTACATATTGTTTTTGAAAATTAGGAAAAATGCATTTTCCGCAAAAACTCAAGAAAATGTTGATTTGACCAAAATTGGGACTCAAATAACGAAATAACGTGTAATGTTTTAATATTTGTTTTTTGAAAATCCTATCCAACCTTTAAGTAACATGATGTCAAGATTACCTTGATTATTTAACATCTGTCTGTGTAGACTGCATCTATTTTAATGGTAAAAATAATCCAAATGGGGGTTTAAGCAGAAAATTTGGATTCTAGGTATCATGGCAACAGAAGACCATCTGCAAAAATATTAGTAATTTTTGTTGTCACTGAGTCATACCTAGTTTAACTGCAGATATTTAGGGAGTATGCCCTGCCACATTATTTTCACCTTCCAAGAGAATTGATCTAAAGCATTATTCCTGACAACAAAAAGGAGGTAGTGTGATAAGGCCTCTTTTTTACTCCCAAAATTTAAAAATTATAAATTGCCTGTATCACTATTTATATGAAAATAAATGTCCACTGCTTCAAAGATTATAATAGTTTACATCTCTGTAATAATCTCTTCAAATTGAGACGCAAAATCGGTCATTTTTAAAAGGTGCAAAAATTTCAGAAAATGACACCGTTATAAATAAAAATGATTTCGAGCAAGTACCGAATAGCATATTCTGATTTATATCTAATTCTATCAAACCTTGTTGAAATTTCATAGACTTGCCATTTTTATTTTTAAAAAAACTCCAAACGAGACTGTGATGACATCATCGTGACATAATTTATCAGTAATTTGTATCAAAACGACTCATTTACTTTAGTAACGTACATTGTACTGTTACTTATAGAATAAGAACAATATCGAAGTCAAAGATTCATAGTACCAGACAATACTGTTATGAGCAAAGAATCAAACACAAATGCAAACGTGGAAACAAAACACAGACAGAACATTGAAAACTAAAGCTATGGCGCCGGGGCCAGGTGTTCCCATTGGGTGAGCATGTCCTGCTCCACATTTGGCATCCGTCTTATTGTCCAGTATACAAAAACCGGTAACAAGTCGAAAATCAGGTAAGGAGAACGGCTAGTGACTACGATACTAGCAACATATCCGTAATCATCTGTGATACAGACATTCCATACTTGTAGACCAACTCGTGATGGGCGACCATAAATTTCCGAAATTAATTTGAGTTTGACATAGGCTTGATTAAGTAGCTTTTGTGACAATATTAACCCTCTATATAGAAAGTCGCCACAGTGGACATAAGCACTACAGTAGCGGATCAAGTGTGAAATGTTGACTGCATACGCCGGCGACGCTGGTATATTGCTACTCAGGAAAGGAAAGTTCACAAAAATGCAAAATTGTAAATATCACATTTATCCGTGTAGTCTTGATTTTATCCTTCCCCCATTGTCTATCGACAGGTATAAGTCTAAGTAAGCTGCAGACGTAGATGTTTTTGTGGTGTCCTTAATTTTAAGCTTCTGAAGTTGATCAGATATAAGTAGTCATCAAAACGATATTTGTTTAAGGATAAAACATCATCTATATAACGGATGCTCAAATTAAAGGACTGGACTAAGTTTTTTTCTCTTTTTTCCCCAGAATGAAGTCTGCCTCGTATGAATATAAGCACAGATGTCCATTGCAATGCAGACTGTGTGCTGCAAAAGACGTCTACCAAATTCAACAAAGATATTGTCTATTACAAAATTCAGCATCCTAAAAGATATCTACCTCGGAGTACTTTTTGTTAGAGTCAGTATGTTCCTTGACAAAATTAGCTTTTTCTCTATCTAAGGTATATCCTGAGGGATTATCATACTACGACATACTATTAGAATTAAATATTAACCACTGGTATAGTGAAAGCATAGTTACGACAATAAGTATACGTTTGTTAACAGGTACAGTGTTAGTCTTTTTTTTGGGGGGGGGTTGTTTGTTTGTTTGTTTTTAAATATGATTCATATTACTGTCATTTCTTAAATAAATTTTGATTGTCATTAAATACGAATTGTCACGTTTTCGTTTAATATTTTGCTCAAACCACATTGGTTTTATTTTGGCAGAACTAACCACAATGTTACAATGTCAAAAAATTGATTTTGTTTTGCCTTCTTAAAAGAATTACTGATCTATACCTTATATTGTCACATATAAAATCTCTCTTGCCAGGATGATGGATGTTAACTTTAAAGCAGCATATAATATTTCTCAGGTATGTTATATTATTATATTTTTTTTAAATTTCGTACCAAAAGAAAACAACAAAAGTTAAAAACAGTCTTTAAGATGTAGAATAGTTGTTAAAATACTGTTCCTTTAACTTTTATGTTTTTGTTTTATACTATATGTTATGTACATTTTATATCCATATCATTCTTGTTGGATTTAAGAATTTAACGGAATAACAGATAATATAAATATAATCCGAATTCTTAATGTTCTTTAATGCATTAAATTGAAAGTTGTATGGACTCATCTGGTTTACTGTAAGACATTCGATTTCATATTTTCGCATGGTCGATGATAGCGACGGGTAACGGACAATCAAAGTAAACATAACAAGTATATGTTCCAGGACTGCCACCCTGGACTCATCTTTTACTGTAAATCTGTTTGTTTTAGGTTGTCGATAGGGCAATGATAGCGAAGAGTAAGGGAGGACCAATAGTTAACATCTCAGGTATATATTCTAGGATTGCTATCCTAGACGCGTCCGTTTACAGTAAAACTGTCTGTTTCAGGTTGCGCTAAAGGAAAGATAAAGAAGGGTCACGAAGGAGCAATAGTTACCACGTCCGGTACATGTTGCAAAACCCAATAGTATCAAAACTTTAACGAAGCTTTAAGTTGACATTAACCGATCAAATATCTGGATTTTGTAATTAACTGTTCATTAGACCATCATTGAATTTGATACAACCCAGTCCGAGACTTCTATCCTGGACTAGCAGGAAATGCTTTCCCAATCGACGCTCCTGTTTTCATTCCATTCTGGAATTCAGGCAATCCTATCTTCCCTGGACTCATATTTACTATGTAACTTTTTTAGGTAGTCGCTAAAGGAATGATTGAGAAAGGTAATGGAGGATCAATAGTAAACATGTCAGGTATTTTGTCCAAGACTGCTTTAGAAAATGCATCTGCCTACTGTACGTCAAAAGCCGCACTAGATATGTTAACCAAATGTATGGCATTGGAACTGGGACCTATGAAGGTAATTATATAAATAAACATAACATATACTTTCATATCCAAATGATAAAAAATATAGTTTAACAATAGAACAAATTTATTTTTAAATATTTGAACTTTGTCCTGGACCTTTGCCAAAGCTAAAAACAAAAACATTACTAATTAGTTAACAAATATTTTTAAACAAAAGAATATCAGATAACGACGGGTATATAGAATTGTGGGAATGTTGGTGTCTGAAATCAGCTGTGAAACTGAAGTCAAAGAAAGGTGGTACGATAAGAGAAGATTGTGGAGACAGATTGAAACATCAAGATTATAGATAACAGATTAATGAATACGTCTTAATTTCCTGTTGACAGCATCATGCCTTGGTCATGTTTTCAGTTTTTATATCGAGACGTTTCTCTTTTAACTTTTTGTTTGTCAAACCATATGTATTTTTGCACTATTTGCCGAGTGATATTCTTGTATATTGAACTTTTGAGTAACCGATGTCCTTAGACCGGACATTATTTAAATCGGCGATGGCGATGTAAACATAAATAATGTTATATATATATACAAACGTGTAACACACAAATAAACGACCGCCTCGATGGTAAAATGGTTAGCGTGCTCGCTGAAAATCCTAAGCTGTTGAGTAGAGAAACGTTGCCTATTCTTTGACAGGATCTAATTTTAATGACGTATTTGTGTATTACCATTTTAATTTTGGCTAGTATTATACCTTAGCATAGTTAATGCTAGTTTTGTACCTTGACATATTGGGACTTTGCTATTCTTATTAGCGGTATTTTTGTTCGTCATCTTGCAGTTATTTTGGTAACCAAAGCACTTACTTTGTAGATCAGAGTAAACTCAGTAAATCCAACGATAGTGTGGACAGAAAGGAATTTACGAAACACTGATCTAATTAATAGCTGGGGATGGATAGAGAGGACACCAATTGGAAGATTTGCAGGTTAGAAATGGCCTTTTATGGTTTTCGTATTTGATGTGAAACGGAGATTTTTATTTCTTAGGCAAAAGTGCAGTAGATAGAATATATATTCCCATACATTTGTGAGGATATTATTAGCAAATTCTATTAACATATGAATATGCAGCACTCGAATCCATGTTCAGTTCCATAAACCCGTTCATTTTCCATAACTTGTTCAGTTTCAGAAATTTATATAGCTTACATGAAACAGATCACACAGTCAAATCACCAAATTAACTAAACTTAACATTTATATAGTGGATTATGTGTACAAAAACTATTATCATTTCAGGAAAAATGCATTAAGATAACCTTAAAATCTTTTTAGTTCCACTAAAAATTATATCTAATTATCATACTTTGCTGTGATAAATACCCAGTCCGTGGTGTCACAAACATAGTCGTGAAAGTTTTGTAATTGCTACATGTCCTTTGTCAATTGAATGATCACCAGTTATTCATTGAGAACGAATCACATTGTGTGATATTGTAAGAAAATAAATAGATCCGTTGTAAAACGATGTTAAACATCATTTAAATTGAATTGTCTTTTTGAATTCCGGTAGGAAGTATAATGGCATTTGTGTTTTTGATAGTCAGTACTTTTTTTAATGTCATTTTTCTTCACATGCAGGAAGTAACAAAATATTTCAAATCAAATAGCAAATAAAACAAGACCGATGATGGTTGTCCAAATTAGAACAGGTAACCATGTATCTATTTCAAAGGGGTAAGGGTTATAAGGGCCGAAAATGGCTCAACCGCTGATGTCAATAGCCTTTAATGCAAAATGTATTTATGACACCTACTTTCAAAAAATACAGAAGAATTGCTAATATTTAGTTTCAGTTAATCTGTATGACGTCATCCAAAACACATAGCCGAAGGTAATGATTCGGAATATTAAGCAAAACTGAATTCAGAACTTTGATATTGAAAGTGCGTTTTACTCTTTATAAGCACGAATCATTTTTACCCTCTTCATGTGGAACTGACTACAGATTAGTCAGTTTGTGCATATACTACTTTTGGCCTTTCTGCAACAGATTAATTTGTTATATATATTTTCATACCGCACAACACCAGAAGCATACAAGTGTTTTAAATCATTCCAGGTAACCTATTTGATGGAATTTAATACTACGCAGCGCCAATAAAAATTTGCTAAATTATTTCCCCCACTGAAGGAGAGATTCCTGCAATAAATGAAATATGAAGAGATTAAGGGTTAATGTATATGAGGCAAAATTCAAGCAAAGGAACAGCGATTTTATTATTGTTCCATATTTTGAAGCCATATTAAGGCCTTCAACAATGAGCTATTATATTTATGCCTTACTGTAAGTTCAAGACGGCCCATAGCGTCGGTATTCAAATTGTCTCCTCTGATTAAATTCTTTCTTCATGTGAAAAGTATGACCTCTTATTTGATAATTAAGTAATTTTATAAACAAGACATATTACCCAGTTATTACTTCTTTGCATTTAATTTCATATTAAACATATTTAATAAAATCTTTCTCCAAAGACGATTATAACTAATTCTCCTTTTTTTTCTTTTTTTTAAATATGGCCGACGGATTTAAAACTTCTTGTCTGCCGAAGGCATGTACTTTGTGTTAACAAAATAAGGATAATAGGTCAACGATATCTTCGGAGACTAAACAGTCCACCATCAAAGGTATAGGTTTAGCGATATTACGTTAAAACCAACAAATACCAATTTTACCAGCACTAGATGTGTACAATATGTCCCTAGCAATGCTAATACTAAACATTGATAGTAATATATTTTGAATGCCATTTGATAATCTATATCAATTCAAAGGAAAGTCTGTATTGTATTGGCGTATAACATGAGTATTTGATTACTTTTTCAGAAGAGGAGGATGTCGTAAATACTGTGGTGTTCCTGTTGAGCGACGAAAGTGCCATGATCACAGGAGAAATTGTCAGAATTGATGGAGGAATGGGAGTCCATTGACTTGGACGCCCTATACATACAGGAAGCTGAAAACGTGTTTATTGTACTACTTTGGGGGTAGAAAAGAGAGATTTTTTTGTAATTGTTATATTATCAAAGTAAACAATAAAAAGAAAACAACTAACTAGCACAAATATAAATAGACTAATATACTGGAAAATATGTAACGGAACATAATTCATATATTTTATCAATTATCTATATCACACAAAACAAAGCGAGTTTACAAAATTAAGAAATTCCAAATATTTAGAGTTGTTTAAATATAAAAAATAATATATAAAAATCATTGCGAATTCATGAGTCCAGAGAAGATGAAAATCCAAGTGTACAAACAGCTGGGATTGCATAAACTCTAGAATGGACTGAGACCAGGTGTGTCGACAGGACAAGCATCCCCTGCTATGCATTCATCACCAGTCATGCAACATCAAAATCATGTCCGGTAGCAAAAGTCACAAAAAAGGTTTAGGACACATTCGGTAGTAAATACAAATGGACACGTGTAGGATCTACGATGACAAAAATACATCCGCAGTAAGTTGAGCCATTGAAATATTTTACAGATCAAACAACTCGTGATGGCGACCTTAAAACTTGCGAAGCGAAGATTTCAACCTTTCTTCTTAAAGTGAGGTTTGAAAATAGTAATGTAATATATCAAAGAAATATTTTAAAATATTGATTTTCTATTTTATGCCATCTGCTCGATGCTGAAAATCTTACTTTGTCATAGTACAAATTGACTCTAACAAAACGTACAACAAAAAGTACTCTGAGTTGGATATTGTTAGAACGCTGGACGTTTAGAAAGACAATGTTTGTTGAATTTGGTGGACGTGTTTTCCAGTAGAAAATCGGCATTCCAATGGGCAGTATCTATGCGCCATTGTTCACCGATCTGTTCTTATATTCATATCAGGCAGACTTCAT